>JAASGP010000238.1:0-27417 GCA_023334275.1 Globisporangium carolinianum | reverse complement strand
CAGCAGTAGTAGCAGCAGCAGTGACGAATATGCTTCGAGATTGCGCTATAGAACGAGCAGGTCGCTACGTCTCAGATCGCGATTTGACACGCATGTGCCACCGTTTGTGATCGTGATTGTTGCTGGTCTGAACCGGACTTAAGGGTGTCAAGTGTGTCGAAATACATGGTGATATCATAATACATGGTGAATAACAGAATAGATGATGGTGACATTGTTATCAATCTACACGTGAAAGTCAAAAACAGAGCGAACGAGTATTTGACCCACTATCCTGACACGAGGTACCTGACATCGAGGAACCTTTTCATGCGTCTTTGTGTCATGTGCGACCGCCATGACTGCACCAAATATGTCCTCTCCGGTCTGGAAGAGAATGCGAGCTCGAACCACTCGTCAAGACTAGTACGGGTACGTCCATGCTTTCATATGGTAGTGAAGGCGTGCGAGCTGCAGAGAGAGATGGAGAGAGAGCACACCTCGTCGACATGCGCACGCATGTCACGAAGGCTTGAGCTGCGTTGAGCTGGACTGAGCGATGATGTCCCTGCTGCACAGCACTGATTGCTGCCGATGCTCAGACGAGATCATCATCGCCGTTCGAGGGCGATCGTTGTTCAGATTGTCAGGTTCGAGGTGCAGAGCATCGGTGTCTGGCGCACTGAGTTGAACGAAAGCGCCAATCGCAGCACGGATGATGCTTTTCGCGACTATTGTAGGCACTCGAGTGAGCAGACGCGGCTGAAACAAGAGAACGGTTCAATTGTTGATGCTCAAAACGAGCTGAATCGTGGCCAAACGCTGTCAGCACACGACAAGCACAGGACAACAACCAGCACGACACGCAAGCAGCAGCACTCGGCAAGGACAGCAAGCAAAGCAACAGCAGCAGAAGCAGCAACGAGATCGATGTGCTGGATCCGATGGATGCACGAGACAGAGCGCCGGCGTGCATACACAAGCACAGCACTTGCTCTTTCCCGATCGCATGAGCCTCACGCTTTACGTCTCAAGCCTCACGCCCCGAACGTATGACGCCAGTGCTGACGTCGACGGCAGCAGGAACGGCCAAACACCGACCTATGCATTGGAACTAGTGGCTGCTTGGACGCCAATGACCATACGATCGCCTGCTCGAAGCGCTTTTGCATCGTATGCTCTCTTCATTCACACTCTCACTTTGCTTCTCGCTGGCAAGAGCTCAAGACCCAAGCACGCACACGTCGACAAGCGTCGACACACGCACACATACGCACGACGCCGACATGAAGTCCGCCATCACTACTGGCGTGCTCATCGCCGCCACTGCTGCAGTTGCCTCTGTCATGGGAATCGTCGCCGCCAGCACCGAGTGGACCTCGCTTTACGTCGATGAGGCACCGCAGTTCGTGCGACCGTACGTGCTGCCCAAGGAGCGCGGCCAGAGCGTGCGCGTGGGCCAGCAGATCTACCGCTTCTCCGTCACTGGTAACGCGTCGGGTGGCGCCTTCACGCTCATGCAGACAAATGCACCGGACTCGATCGAGCTCGGCGTGCTTCCGCACCTCCACAAGCTGCACCACGAGAACTTCTACTGCACCAAAGGCCGCTTCCAGCTCTGGGCCAAGCTCGGTGACGCCACAGAGCAGTCGCGCGTGCTCACGCCAGGCGACTACGGTGCCGTGCCGCACAACACGATCCACTCGTACCAGATCCTGGACCCCGACACGCAGATGACCGGTGTGATCCAGCCCGGTGGCTTCGAGCAGCTCTTCCTCGCTATCGGTGACGGTTCGTACGACTCGATCACGGGCTCCGAGTACATTCCTGCTGCAGCGTCGAACGCGTCGGCTGGCGCAGGTGCCTCGAGCGACACGATCTCGGCGCTCGAGTCCTTTGACGTGTACGCGCAGCTCGCGTTCTCACCGCGTCGCGACGTCGTGGACGGCATCGCCGGGTCCGGCAACTGGCACAACGGCAGCAACGCGCTCGCTCCAGATGGCAAGACGCCCAACTTTGTCGCGAAGAACTACGGCCCCAAGTACCTGAACACTGCGTCCGGCTTCTATCACGTCATCGCGCCGCTCGTGACTGGCAAGCAGAGCACGAACAACTTCACGATGGGAACGATCACGCTCTCGCCCAAGCTCTGGAACGACACGCTTGCGACGACGACTGCGAAGCAGCACCTCGCGCTCCAGATGCAGGAGGGCGAACTCGTCGTGACGATCGGTGGCGAGACAGCGCGACTCATCCAGGGCGACGTCGTCTTTGTCCCGCGCGCTACGCCGTTCACCTACTACGCGTCCGTGCCGTTCACCAAGTTTCTGTACGTAAGCGCCGGTGGCGACGGACTCGACGCCGGGTTGCTCGCGGACAGCGAGACGTGGAGCTACCCGACGTACCCGGCACACGCGGGTTACGTTGCAAGTGCGAAGACGCAGTAAACGAGTGACGATCGATCGATCGCGTAGGCGTCAAGTGCGAGTGGGACGATAGCGAGAGAGGAACGAAGCGCTGTGACGCGCGAGAGCCGTAGCGCGCCAACCTGACAAAGTGCTCGCAGTTGTAGTGCAGTTCGTCATACTCTGTCTCATCGAGTCTCCTTTGCGCGCTGCACAACTTCGTCGCTTATTGTTAGCATCTTGAACGACGAGTACGAAGCGAGTGCGAGATCATCTGGAGAGAGACTATCGACAGCTACCTTCAGCGCATGCAGCGATTGTATACCCAACCGCATCGAGCGCCACAGCGCCTCTGATGATCGTATCGTCGATGCGCAAAGAGCTCGACCATGCAGCGTTGATGTTGAAGTCGGGCGTCGAAATCGTGTGTCAAGTGGTCTATCATTTAGTTGTTTGTGAACTATATTTAGTCAGATTTATTTGACACTTTGCAGCCCTTCAGCATTCGAAATAGCACGATCCATTACGCAATCGGATGAGCGAATCCGTGAAATCGCATGTCGGACAATAGAAACTCGCTGTATACGCGATCCGAGTACTTTATACGTACCATTTCCAACAAATCAGCAAATGGTATCGAGTAGTTTACTTCGTTAGGGATAGGTATTATATCTGTCAGTAAAAACTGAGCATAAAACTCTCGAATCGATGCACATGTCTCGTGTTTTGCAATGCATACTTGGATCCCATGCTCTCGGTCTCATTGTCTGCACGGTTTCGCTATCACATTGACATTTGCTTGGTCAGCTCGCGATCGATCGCTTTCGCATCGCACTCACGAAATACCCTCCTCGTCCTCAGCCTGCTCGTGCGATCGAAGTCCAACTGTCGCACGCGTTTCAGGAGCTCTGTCGAGCTCATTCGGTTCCCCCTCCGTGCACACATTTGCGAGAGCGCATCGCATACAACAATGAGTCTCACGCGTGTCGACACCGACATCCTGGCGTTCGCGCCAACGATCAGCAGCAGCAGCAGCAGCAGCAAGGAGCTGCAGCTCGCATACAACAACAACAGTAGCAGCAACAACGACGCGACGAACGACTTTGAGCTCACGTTCCTCGATGAGTTCCTGCTGCACGAGCACGAACTCGTGCCGGACCCGCACTCGCCTGCACCGAGCGACGATGCGGGCGACGACGACGACGATGCGCTTGCGATCGACCCTGAGGTGGCGATCGCACTGAGCAGCAACAGCAGCAGCGACGTCGCAGTCGTTCCCTCGAGTGCTGCGACAGACCTTCCGTTTGCTGGCAAGGTCGATGCGATCGCGTTCGAGCCATTTGGTGCAATGCCGGCGTTTGACACGACGCCACTCACATCGACAGCCGCCGTGAGCACACCAACCAGCAGTAGCAGCAGCAGCTACATTCGCAGCGACAGTCCAATGGCGTCGTCGTCGTCGGGCGACGAAGAAGACAGCGAGCGTGCAACTGGTTCAGCCGAGCCACTCGACCGCAAAGCGCGCCGACGCGCTCAGGTCGCAATCAGCGCGCGGCGCCACCGATGCCGCAAGAAGAACGAGCTCATGGACTTGCGCAAAGAGGCGACGTACTTGGACGCGCAGCTCGACTTTTTGCGCTCGAAACACAAGATGCTGCGGCCGCACGGCGCAGTCGCCGAGTGGGAGGAGCGCGCGATGGCGCAGCGCCACAAGCGCAAGCAGTCGGAGGAGCAGAACGAAGAGCTCCGCCGCGCATTGTTCCTCCAAGGTGCGTTCATCACAAACTTCAAGTC
This sequence comes from Globisporangium carolinianum, assembly GCA_023334275.1. Classification (NCBI taxonomy): domain Eukaryota; phylum Oomycota; class Peronosporomycetes; order Pythiales; family Pythiaceae; genus Globisporangium; species Globisporangium carolinianum. Next base: position 23,239 of record JAASGP010000238.1, on the reverse strand, counting down.
GCTGTTTGCGAGCTCGCTGTTTGCCTCGGCCGAGCTCAACATGCGGCAGCTGCTGCACACGTACACGCGGCTCGGCACGAACGCGCACTCGCGCCGCCGCGACTACGACGCGATCTGCTCGGACGCCAAGTTGGACCTTGCAATCGACGTGATCGTGCGCGAGACTGCTGCACTTGACGTCCACACGCCGTCGATCACGATGCGCCACGTCGAGCCAGCGCCGCAGCAGTTTGGCGCGACGACCGTCACGGCGTACGCGTTCGACACGCTCGACATGCGGCGCATCTTTGTTGCTGCGTGCGGTGCGATCCGCGACTCGGGTCGCGAGTGGCCGCAGTACTCGCCCGTCGACGCGCACGTGCAGGTCGTCGACGCGCCGCGCGACAATGTGCGCTACGGCGTGAGCAGCATCCGGTACCGCAGCGACGTCGCGCATGCCGAGGAAGTCGTCGTCGAGTCGCGCGCGATCTCGTACTACCGCGTGACCGAAGCGTACGGCGTCCTGCTCTGGGACTTTGTCGACGTCGACGATCTGTACCCGCTCGATGCAGCGACGACGCTCAAGCGCGACGTCATTGGTGCCGTGCTCGTGCGTCGCGAAGTGTGTCCCGACGGCGTCGAGCGCGTCGTGTGCCGCTCGATCTGTACAAAGCTGCATTTGTTCAACGTATCGATGCCGTCGCACGACATCAAGCGCTTCTCGCAGTCGACCGAGATGGGCAGCGAAGTCTGCGGCTCGGTCGTGTACAACTCGATCCGGAACGACTTCACCAAGAGTCTCGTTGCGATGTGAGCTGCTCACATGTGCGCGTCGTAATCCATTGCGACGGGATGTGAGCGAGCGCGAACGCGACTCGTGTGTGTGTGTGTGTGTGCATTCCCTATGTATTTGATGCCTGCCGATCGAAGGCTTCATCCATTTGCATTACGTTTTGTCGTCAGTCGTATTCCTTTCCCACCAGCAGCAACAGTATCGCTCGACGTCAATGGCCGAAACAATCCGTTCTTTTGTTCTTTTGGTAGTCGCAATCGTTCAATAGTCTCGCGATACAAGACTACGGAGTGCTTCCAGCAGCGCGTGGCTGCAGCATGTGCGCGACTTCGTCGTGGTACGTGTTGCGCAGCCGCACAAAGAGACTGCGGTAGCGACTGAATGCAAAGTTCGCGACTGGCAGTCGCAATAGCAACTCGTACGCTGCGACGCTCTCGCTGCTGTGCGCGACGCTCAGCTGCTTGAGCGCCGGCTCGAGATGCCGCACGACTGCGACGACCATGTACACCTGTAGACATACGCACAGCCAACAGCTTGAGAGAGGGAGACTCGACTGAGAGCTTGTACATACCGATACACAGACGCACTTGGAACTCGAGGCCATAAAGCGCTGTGAGGTACACAAAGAGCACGACGTTGCGCCAGTCCAAGTAGTTCCAGAAGCACTGACCGAACCACTGGACCGCGAGCGTCAGGACGCTGCAGTGGCACTGCTCGATGCACTGCAGCAGCTACAGCGTAGACATGCACACATGTAGTACCTCGCAGTCAGTCCGTCCGTCTGTCCGCGACTTCAACAGTCAACCTCGTGATCCACGAGTCCGAACAGCCATGTCCACACACACATACACAGACACTCACCTGGGGACACTCGCGCTCGAGCAGCAGCTCTGCAGCGCTCGCGACGCGGTGCAGTCTCCCAAGTTCGTCGTCGCTGCTGGCTGCAGTCGACGATGACGGCCAGAGGGATGCGCACGCTGGGCTGCGCCAGCAGCAGTTCACGACTGCGAGCACAACGGTCTCGTCCACGACCTGGTCGAGCACCATGAGCAGCGTGACAGAAAAGCACGCGAGAGCGTCGCGTCCGAGCGTGCGGATGAGGCAGTGCAGTGTCGTCGGCGACGCTTTGAGTCCGAGGCGGCGGCAGTAGCGCTTGTAGAGCTCGTTCATGACCTTTCGCTGCGCGTCAGCAGGTAGCGAATCGCGCTCGGTGCTCGCGCTCGTGCTTGCAGCGCTGGCATTCGCGTCTGCTGGTGCCTCGTGCAGTCGACTGCGATGGCTTAGCACGAGACGGTGCAGGGGCGGTCCGATGATGCACGCAAGTTGTGCGGCCGAGAGCTGCGGTCGCGCACTGTCGATCTCGTGGATGAGCTCCCACGACGCCTGCGCGAGCATGACAAAGTCGAGTGCTGCGTCGCGGTCGCAGCTGCTTTCGATCGAGCTGCACATCTTGTCGACGAGCGTCTGCACGGACGGCGCGACCTGTGGCTGTGGCAGTCGCAGCAACTCGGTCGTACTGTTCCCCATTGGTGCTGCTGCTGCTGCTTGTGGCTCGTGACCGCTGTCGGTCGCAACGAAGTCGCGCCAGCCGCACGTCGATGCGTCAAACGCATAGAGTTCACAGCGCTGCAGCCGCTCGCTCGCGCCACCAGCGACCTCGAACGCGTACTGGAGCTGCCGCTGCAGCAGCGTGCAGGCTGAAATCGCTCTGTCAACTCTGTCGTCGCTGCGACGTTGCTGGACTGCTGCTTCGTGATGCGTCGCAAGTGCAATGAGTCCGTAGTCGACAAAGAGACGCGCACACGCGAGCGCGTTTGGAATGCTCGATGCGAGTGCGAGTGCGAGTTGCCACGCGACGACGCACAGGTCTTCGTGATCGCTGCTCGCCATGCACGACTCGTCGTGACGCGCGAGTGTGTGCACGATGGACGCGAGCACGCGACTGTGCGCCACGCCGAGTGCGAGCACGGCAGCTGCAGCGCTCGGCGCGCTCAGACAGCACCGCAGGAACGCAAGTGCGTGTGCGTGTGCGCGCACAGCGTGTGGCTGCTCGTCCGGTGCGCTGTGGAGCGCGAGCGAACACTCGGTGCTTGCGAGCAGCGCGGCTGTTGCGTCGCTCACGATGCGCTGCACGACGTCGCTTGCAAACACGCGTGTGCATGCACTCGGCAGCACGAGGAACCGCAGGAGTTGACGGCGATAACGATGGTCACGCGCTGGTGAGTGCGTCATAGTCGCACTTGCAGTGCCACCATCGTCATTGCGCCAGTGTGCGAGCAACCGCTGGACGCACGCGTTGCTCAGTCCAATGTTGCAGACGTCGCGCAGACCAGTCGCGTGTGCAGCGACGGCTGTGAGCACCTCGAGCACAGCGCCGCAGACGCTCGCGCCGTCGTGCAACTGTTGCTGCTGCAGTGAACCAACTGCGTGCAGCTGCGCGAGCTCGTGCACGAGTTCGAACGGCTCGGCGATGCGATACAGCTCGGCATTGCTCAGCAGCCGCGCGAGTGCTTCCAAGAAGCGCTGGTCTGATGCGTCGAGTGCGCGTCCAGTCGCGCCACTGCAGTCGCGTGTGAGCGCACGGACGACATGCGCTGCGAGCGCCAGCGCCGTTTCGAACACTGCGCGCGGCACGAGTGCACGCTCGGTTTTGCTGAGTGCATCAACAAATGTAGCTGCGAGCGCACGGCTGTGCGTCTGCACGCATTGCATATCGAGCGCGCCAGTGCGCACGCGCACACTGACGCAGTCGGCGATAAGCGCGCACACACCGGCAATGCCGTTGCTGTGGCGGAACGGAAACCACGCGTGGTCGCGCTCGCGCTCGGTGCGTTGCTGCGCAGCTGTGTGCGAGAGCGTCGAGGCGCTTGCGCTCAGCTGCAGACTCTGTTCGACGAGCTGCAGCCACCGGCATTGGCGATCGAGAGTGATGTGCGTCCGTTAGTCACTTAGTCAGGCAGGCAGCTCAGCGACAGCTCGTACCTGAGCGATCGCGTCAACGACTGCAGGCAGTGTCGGCAGTTGCGGGAGGTACGTCGCGAGGCTCGTGAGGACGCGCTGCAGTGGCGATGACGCGCCAAGTTCGTGCGTGCGACTCGCACTCTCATCTGTGAGCACGAGCTGCAGCGCGTACGAGTGAATCGGCTGTTGGTGACAGCCGAAGCAGCAGAGGTGCATGACGCGCAGTGTACGCACCGCGACTGCCGACATTGCGACTGCATCGAGCATGCGCTCGCCGAGACGCTCGGTGGCGTCCAAGTCATCGTCGGTATTGCCATCCGAGTCACTCTGACGCAGCAACCACAAGCAGCGGCCGCGTAAGTCGTCTAGCACCGATGCAGTCGCGGCAGCTACCGCCGACGTCGACATAGCGGCTCGAGCGGCTACATCCAGCCACACAGACGCACACTGTTCGGTTGCTGGTGGTACACGCAGTCGTTCTCACTCGCGCGGCTCTCGAGCACGAGTGCATCCACGTGCGTCCAGCGCGTTGCGCGGCGCTTGAGCTGCAGGTGCACAGGTACGCGCTGCCAGGAACAGAGCAATGCGCGGCCAGCGCGAAGCTCTGCGAGTTGCGAGACGATGCAGAGCGCCTGCGCAGTCGCATCCATCCACACACACATACACATACCACCACCACCAACAACAGAGACGCAACGCCGCTCGTCAGCGTCAGTCGCTCGCAGCAGCTCCGACTGGCGGTCTTCCCACACAGAGCAATAGCATCAAGCGCGTACGTGCTGCGCAGTGCGGCGATCGACTTGGTCTGCGACGGAGCATGCGTCGCTGACCGCCTCGAGCGGCCGCGCACGCGCCATGAACTGCAGCAGCTCGGCGACAAAGCCGCTGTCGTGCAGCGCCGCGACGAGCTGCGCAGTCGTCGGTGCAGTGCGCAGCCACGCAGCAAACCACGCAGCGCTCGGGTCGAGCAGTGCGAGCACTTGGATCGGTCGGAGCCGTCGCGCGTCGCTGTCAAGTGCGATCGAGGAACTCAGCACGAGCAGCTGCAGCGTCGCGAGCTGCACGCGCGCGAGCGTCTCGGGCGACCAGTGGAGCCAGTGCTGCGTGATGCGCGTCAGCAGCACGCACAGCAGACGGTAGACGTCGACTGCTGCGCTCGCGGCTGCATCGTTCGCGTCCACGACAACGCGCAGCGTGTCGAGACAGAGCGGTCCTGCCGACTCGTACTGTCGCGCCACGAACGTGAGCACGACGACAAACACATCGAGTACGAGTCGCGCGTCCTCGATGCAGCCGAGCAGCTCGTACACAAACTGCGTCGCGCGCTTGTGCGTCTGCCGTGCGTCCAAGACCAAGACGCTCTCGACGACGGCAGCGCAGAGCTCGCGGAAACCCACGCCGCAGTGCGCGACCTCGAGGATTGGGATCTGTCGCGCAACGTTGAGCGTCGTATACATTCACACAAAGACGACGGTGCGTTGCGTTAGCGGGAGCTCGCCAGTCGCAGGACGAGATGAGCTGCTAGTTGACAAACTGACAGACACACACACAGTGCAAACATGTTCGCAGTACCTTCAGAAGATCGTCAAGCGCGAGCGCGCGGTCGACAGCGTCGGATTGCTGCAGCAGCCGCGCGGTGATCGCTGGGATGTCCTCAAACGTCGGGCCGCTTTGAGCCACGCGCCACACAACAGCAGCGCAATGTCGGCGAGGCTGTCAGTGAGTGCTCTGTAGCGCAGTCGAGTGATTTGGGTACCGCTGTACTCACGAACACACAGGTGCATGGCAGCACATGGACGCACCTGTGCGCCGACCCGCACGCGTCGTCGAGGTCGTCAAAGCTGATCGCTTCGAACGAGCAACTCGGCGCGCACTCGCTCGCAGACGGACTATGTGATGTGCGCTGGTCAGCAGCGTCTACACGCACGTTCGCGTCGAGCTGCTCCCAGAAGCGCTGGAGAAAGTGATGAGGCGACTTGGCGTGTGGTGACAGCTGCTGCTGCTGCTGTTCGGTCGATGCGAGCGCAGTCGCTTCAGCTGCGTCGAGCGCTATCGAGAGCTGCAAAAGCGCGCCGCGCACTGCTGCGTCGATGTGCTCTACTGCTGCAGCAAAGTCGCGCGTCTTTGAGCACGCGAGTGTCACGCTCGCGACAGTGCGACGTCGATCCTCAAGCCGATCGCTGACGCGGTCTGCCTTGGTGTCTATCGACGGGTAGTTGTGCACTGAGTCACCGCTCTCTGTGTTGTCGTATTCGTTGCTGTTGTGATCACCTTGCGCACTCGAGCTGCGTGTCTGAAGCACGCGTGCTGTGACGTGCGTCTCGACTGCATCGCGAATGAACTCGACGACTCGCAGTTGCCAGAACGCAGGCTCGTCGCGCTGCAGCTCAAGCACGCAGCACTGAAATGCGTGCACGATCTCGTCTAGCTGTGACGAGATAGCACGAGCGCATGCAGCAATAGTGTCAGGCGCATCACAGCGTCGCGCACTTGCCGTACACACTCAAACTAGTGCTGACCTGTGCATGTTCCTGCAGCGGATACAGTGCGTCGTTAATGAGCTCGCGGTAGCGCAGCAGCAGCTCCTCGAGCGCGCCGTGCATTGCCATCGACGTGCTGCTGCTATCGCGTCCGCACGCACTTGCTCGATCGCTCGAGTGACTTGATGCAGTGCCGCTTCAATGTGCAGAATCATTTTTGCAGCATTTTGAGCAGGTGGACCACATAGACCCCTATATATTGGTCAGCGAACTGTCATGGGTGATAGTAATTCCACAGAGCAAATTGAATGTCGGGCGACAAACATTGCGCAAGTGATCAAGCGACGCACACTTCACATGCCATGGGACTGCAGCAGCAGTTCGTGCTGCTCATAGCGCTGCTCAGTGGTGCATACATCGGCGTGTTTGTGCTCTTTGCTGCCACGAGCTGCTCGCTGTCGCGGCTTGCTGGCGCGAACGAACTGCGCGCTCTGGTTGTGAGCGACATCCACTTGCTCGGCAAGCGCCGACGGTCATGGATCGAGCGTGCGTGGATCGACCTGCAGGTGCGGACACACCAATATGTCGCGGTGCATATGCGCACGAGCTAGTGAAGTATGCGCACACATACGCACACTGGTCGAGGCGCTGACGATGCAGCGTATGCATGCGCTGATGCTCGTGAGGTGACGATCTCGGCGCACACTGCAGTGCGCGCTCACAAGCCCGATCTGGTGCTCGTGCTCGGCGACCAGCTGGACGAAGGCGGACTGCCGACACCACAGAGCGACTGGGAGGTACTGCACACACGCGCTCTCATGTCTGCGTCTCGATGGCTCACAAGACGATTGATGAAAGCACTCACATGCAGCGACTGACGCCTCATACAACGTCGTTCCATGTTCGCTATCTACGTGACGGGATAGGAGTACATTGCACGCTTCAGCCGCGCAGTCGCTAGCTTTCGCTCACTACCGACGCTCTATCTGGTACAGTAGCTGAACCACTAGCGCGTATGTGCGAGTGTCCAGACTCACGAGCAACCTCTAACGCATCTGAATGCGCTGCCCACCAGGCTGGCAACCACGACACGGCGTTTGGGCGATCGATGCGTGCAGTCGAAGTCACGCGGTACGAGCGCGCATTTGGCGCGTCAAACTACATCGAATACGTCGGCGACCACGCAATCGTCGGCGTCAACACGATGGCGCTCGACGCCGACGTCACGAGCGCCGACGTGCGCGCACAGGCGAGCGAGTACGTCGTTAGTGCATCGACCTGCCAACCTTGTGAGTGGGTGGTATGACGTATCTGACTGTCTGATGGACTGCCTGACTCACACCTACGCAGCTTCCTCGAGAGTATCGACACGGCCAAGCTGCAAGCTCGCACAGCGCGCGGCAGCGTCGTGCTATTGACGCACTTGCCGCTCTATCGCACCGACGACTTGCGATGTGGCGACGCGCGTATACGCGAGTCGGGTCACGTGACGTACGAGCACCCGTCGTTTGCGTACGATGTGCATCACCACGTGCTCTCGCGCGAGCTGTCGGAGCTGCTGCTTGCAACGTTTGCGCCGCACATCGTGCTCTCGGGCCACACGCACGCGTGGTGCGCGTTCAGCGGTCACGCAGACGGCACGCGCGAGTTCACCGTGCCGGCGTTCTCGTGGGGTCAGCGACCCGATCCGAGCTATGCGCTATTGAGTTTGACCAGCAAGTCGTCAGCAGTAACCGACGACGGCAACGACGACACGACTGCTGTGCGCGTCGTACAGTGTGCGCTGCCGGACGAGCGCGTTGTGTTTGCGCTTCTTGGCGTTACAGCCGTAGCGTTCGTGCTGTTCAGCAGTGGCGCGATTGCAATCGCAACGCGCATGAGCCAGCGCTTGACAGTAGCGCTGCGTCGGAAGGCGCCATCGAAGCAGCGCTGAGCGCAGACACGAAGTTGGTGGTTTGCAGTAAGCAAGGACGTCGAGAGTACCAGACGTCACGTTAGACTGGACGCTATATTCCTAACATAGGGACTTGCACACGACCATTTCGTTCGAGCGTTCGCTGGCTCGTCCAGAGACGTACGTCGAACATGCTAGAGCGGATACAGCGCATCGAGCACGTCGATTGGGATGTTGCCGTCTTTGTACGAGTCGTCTTTGACACACGTGCGATGTGCGCTGTCGACACTGCCGTCTGTTTGCGTTGCGCAGTACGGCGTGCCGTGCAGAAACACAGTGGCGTCGATGTGCGTGCGCGTCCACTCGGGTAGCGTCTCGAGCTGCGTGTCTTCGAAGCTCACGTACGCGAGCTTCGTGCCAGCGTCGACCGTAGCAGGCAGCTCGCGGAGCGGGTTGTCTGACACGCTCAATATGTAGTAGTACATGTCGACTGGAAGCTCGGGCAGACGCTCGATCGCATTGCCATGCAGCGAGACGTCGGGGACTCGGAGCGCGAGCAGCTGCTGTGGGAACTCGGTCAGGAGCGAGTGCTCAAAGTAGGCGACGGAGAGCGGGTGCCACCGCTCGTGCAAGTCGACTGGTAACGATGTAAGGTCTGTGTGCGAGAACTCAATGTCCATGAGCGACGGCGGCAGTGGACCGAGCATGCCGTCTGGTAGCTGCGTCAGGTTCGTGCGAGCGACCGTGAGTGCGACCATCTGCGAGTGCTTGGTCGCCGAGATCGCACTCTCGTTGCGCCACTCCAGTAGCGTGTCATTGTAGAGCATGAGTCCAAGTAGGTTCGAGAAGTCCTGGAACGCACGCGGCATCGTGAGTGCCGGACAGTGTGCAATCGTGAGGTACATGAGCGTCTTCTTGTCGAGCTGTGTCCACGAGGCTTCGTCTGGCGTGCTCGTGCCGTGGCGATAGCAGTTGTATGTGTACACGGAGCACGGGTAGTCGGTCGTGAACCAGGAACCAGTAGCTTGGTCGCAGCCGAGCATCGGAGTGTTGTAGCGCAGTCCCGCGCGCACGTGGAGCGACAGCACCGCGAGTCCCCAGGCGAAGAAGAACAGATGCACGGCAGCTTGCCGGCGATGGGACTGCCGCGAGGGATCGACACCGACGACAACGATACCACTCGACGGAGTTCGTAGTGTCGCATTCAACATCGCATTTGACACGTCGTCGCTTGTTGGGCCGGTGTCTGCGGCTACTTGCGTCGATCGTTGACGACTGGCGCTGCGGTGGATCAGCGTCGCGACACCCGTGAGCGAGCTGTAGATCGCGAGGTGCTGGACGAGCTTTGAGGTGATGTCAGCAGTGGAGATCGAGAAGAGCAAGCGAGTCTCCATCGTAGCATACGGGAACCAGACGTTGTTGTACATGGACTCAAGCGGAAACACGAGCGTCTCGGGGTTGAGCGACTTGTAGTACGGCCAGAACACTGCGAGAGGTACCGCCATGCTCGTGCCCACGGTCAGCATCGCGTCGACCAGCAGACACGCGACGCGCTGTTTGCCCTGGTGACGCCGGAGCACGTACTGGAGGATCGGCGTCGACCAGCAGTTTGTCACGATGAGTGCCACGACGATGTTGTTGAGCCAGCGTCGCGCGAGCAGTTCACTCGAGCGTCTTGCTTGGAACGTCTGCGACACGATCTCAACGAGCTCGCGCGCCGTGAAGACGACGTGGAACTGGTGGCTCTCGACGCCGAGTACGCCGCGACGACTGAAGACGAGCTGCCAGACGCGCATGACGGCCTGGATCACGAGCTCCATAGTGTTGACGCGTCTCGGCACAGCGGTCGAGAGCGAGTGGTTCGTGCTGCGCTGTTTGATCGTGTGCTGCGAAGCCACGTTTTTGACAGCTGAGCTGCTGCCTGGAAACGCAAGCGCTCTTGCTCGCAGTGTCGCCCAGAAGATGCGCAGTAGCCGCCAGTAGTGCAACGCAGCGACGAGGCCAACCACGACGCTCGCGTGGTGCAGATAGATGTATCGGTCGCCTGTTGCGAGCCGCGCAAAGAACTCGAGGTACGGGTGCTGGATGAACCAGTAGACGCGCGCGAGTTGCGTGAGATACACTGCGCAGATGCTGTGCAGCACGACGATGCCGAGCCAGGCACAGATGAAGCTCGCTGGACGAAGAGCGAGCGTGTTGTCGGCTGCATGCTTTGTGCCGGTTCGATTTGCGCTACCACTGCGAGTGGTGGATGACTGACCGACTGCGACTGCAGTGAGCGTAGCTTGATCGTCAGTCATCGTGGTTCCGCGATGCAGATGATTGAGTGCGGCGAGGTCGTCGTCGTTGTTGCGAGCTCGCTGATCAGCCGGCAGTCTGAACAACTCGACACACTAGGCTATCAATAGGGTCGTGATGTGGAGCTTTCTATAGGATTTTAGCCGTCATCTGACATGTCGAGGTCGCTCGGTCTCGTGTTTGTGCAGTTCAACGCTGCAAGCGAGTACGCTTGCCTGTCTGTTCGTGTGACAGAGAGAGTCCTGCACTCTCCACTTCCACCTACTCGTATAGCTATCGGTGCATGCGCATCGACTATTGAGTGAAGGAGCACGATGCAGGCGCTTTCGTGAAAAGACAGCGGCTGGACAAGCATCCCACTTGTGCTGAGTCTGTGTGGCGAACCGTTGTCGCTGTCGATGGCGACAGGACATGCGAACGGGCGACAACGACAACGCTGCTGCGCGTAATGCTTGCGCTGCTTGGCGACGCTGCAATCACGCACACGTTGCTCAGCAGCCGCAATCACGCTTACGGCTCGGTGTGTTGGCGTAAGGTGGCAGGTGGCAGTCGCACATTGCTGCTGGTGGCGTCAAAGCCATGACAGCATGGACGTGGGTGCAGTGACGCACGCTAGTGGTGTGCAAGGTCGGACGTTCGTTCGTGTGCTGCTACGAACTACGACGTTCAAGGAGACTCGAAGCGCTATGAATACGCTGGCGAGTCACGCGTGTCTTTGATCGAACCCAAAAGGTCGCGGCTCTTCGTGTCATGTCGAGACTAGAAATCGGAACCAGCTCGCTTCTTGGCGTTTCTCGAAATCGATTTGGCGCCTGCGCTTGGACGTACTCGGCTGCTGTCCCGGTGTGAAAGTGCGATCGCAGTTCAAGTTGCGATCTTCACTGATGCACGTTGTCGAGCGCGATGTGCGAATGCTGCTGCTGCTGCCTTTGTGCATGCGATGTGGCTGTCGAGTGTGTGCGTGCAGCATGAGATAGAGAAGGAGAGAACGAGAGGTCGTTTTCGTAAACCACTGTGCCGACGATATCGACACCTCGTGGGCTCGATTGTGGGGATCCGATCCTGTGCCAGCCGGCGTGCAGGATGCCAGCCGCAGCTCTGGGTCAGAGGCAGAGCTGCCAGTGAAAATCGTCAAGCACATGTGTTGAGGAGATGGGAGCCTCTCGATTCCTCGCACAATTGATATGTTGCTGCGATTTCGCATTTGTAGGCATTTGGTTGCGACGCTGAGGCGGAGTCACAGTCAAAACTGAACCTGCCATCGACGATAAAACACTACTATCGTTTCCAAGGTGAGCTGATCGATTTGCTTGATTTGTTAGTGAACGTGAGGTCTGGCTGGCTTCGTGGGAACCTGGACTTGGTGAGTCGGCTCCAACGCGTGAAGCACTTGCTCGTGCATGCTCGTTTGCTCACACCTCGTTGCTTACGAGTGTTGAACGAAGGAAGACAACGAAGTGGACGGTTTTCGCGTCGAGTTGATGCTGTGCCTCGATGGACTGTCGAAGCGCGCCAGCACCAGCATCGATTACGCCCCAATATTACGCGCCACATCCACTCGCGTGATGACATCGTCAGCAGGTCATTCGGAAGCGTCGTTGACTGCTGCTGCGTTCAAACTAGACGTGACGGCTGCTTCAGGATCGCACGAGGAGGTCAAGATGCTCGCCGTTCATTGATCTCATGCTCGTTTGTCGATAGCTTGGCGAGCGACAGATATCGACGTGGAGTAAGAGAGCACATTAGACAACAGCAGCGAACAGTCGATACACGCGATCGAAAGTCGAAGTGGCAGCCAGTGGAACTCGGCATCGAATTCGCAACCTTGGTTAACCCAAGATCGATTGTCGTTTGACAGCCGTTCACTGAAAGCTCGAAAGTGAATTCTCGAGCTCTGCATGCCCTTGTGCGAGCGAGTCTCGCTTGGACGACACGCAGTCATGAGCCTACGAGCTGCAGAGCATGGAGCATGGAGATTGGATTGGATGCCATGCACTGCGCTGCTCGAAAGGGCTCCGACCGTTCGCTTGCTCTCTGCGAGTGTGCTCTCGCAGCAAGTTTCTGGTGCAGAATGCAAATGGAGATGGGCAGAGACGCTACGACAGTGCCCCGACTCTACGCCGCTCGCGCGATGCTCTGAATAGAGCGCTCGCTCAGCATTTGTTCCTGCTTTCTTGCCAGACCAGGCACGCACGCACTCTGGAGGTCGCAAACAGCAAACAGCAGCGCTCGCCTCAGGTCGCCTCCTCATTCGCGCAACTGGCGGCCAGCACGCAAGACGCACAAGCGAGTCGCCACACACACACACACACAGTCATACTCACGTACACAGTCACACACATCGTCACATCATGGAGACGTCGTCGCTCGCGCACGTGTTCAACACACCGGCGCCCGACTCGGACGACGAGATGTATCCGTTCCTCGATGACGAGCAGGAGCTGCCGCTCTCGCCGAGCGACCAGGCGCTGCTCATGGGCGTCTACCCCGCGACGATGTCGGACTTTGACTTCCACGCAACGATCCACGCTCCTGTTGCGCCGACTGCAAATGACAGCTGCGACTCGCCAGTGCCCGACATCCACGAACTCAGCATCACAGCTGGCATTGCAAGCGAGCGCAGCAAAGTGCCGGACCTGCTGCCGCCGTCGATGCTCAACGACCCGCAGTACCAGCACTTGCAGCAGCACCACCAGCAGTACCACCAGCAGCAGTACATGCAGCAGCAGCAGCAACAGCACCAGCAACAGCAACAGTATATTCCCCAGCAACAGCACATGGCACCGCCTGCACCAACGCCACCGTTGATCCTCGGGTCGCCGAGCGAGTACGAGTTTGACCCGCGGTCGCTCCAGGCGTTCAAGAAAAAGACCGGGCGGCGCGCAGGGTCGTCGTCGAACGGGTCGCCGAGCTGCTCGCCGCTGAGCAACCCCGAGAGCGATGGTGCACCGCGCGACTCGGAGGAGATCTTGAACGCGCCGGTCAAGAGCTTGAACGAAGAGGAGAAGAAGCTCCGGCGCCGCGCACAGGTCGCCAAGTCGGCGCGCAAGCACCGCAACCGCCAAAAGGTACGTCGTGTAGACATGTGTAGACGTGCATGGTGGATGGCATACGCACACGCACATGCTCATGCAATGGTGTGTTGTCTGTATACTCGATTGTGTAGGAAGAGCTTGCACGGCTGCGCGAGCAGGTGCAGCAGCTGCAGGAGCAGATGGCGAAGATGAAGCCGCACGACGGCGGCGAGAGCGCTGAGACGATCAAGATGGAGCAGGACGAGATCACGCAGCACCGCAAGCGCAAGAAAGTCGACGACGACGACACGCCGGAGTTGACGCTCGCAAGCGCATTGACCGACCAGACTGGCTTTGCAACTGCTGTGCAGCTCTCGCTCGACAAGACGGTGCGTGTCGCTCGACACTGTCTGGATGTATATGTGTCTAAACACGCATGCTCACAGCGACACGCGTGTGTATGCAGATGGCAGCATCGCTGCATGTGCCGCACTGGTTCAATCGGCTGCCGGTCGACACGCTCGAGCGCACGCGCTTGCTGCACCACATTGCCGACAAGCGCATGTCGCTCGCGCCGCACTACCTCGAGCACGAGTTTGGGAATCGCGTCGTCAAGTACCCGCAGTACGACATCAAGCTGAACTCGAACGGGCCGGACATGGAGATCAAGTTGCTGCGCGCCAAGGAAGTGCCGGGCTACACGCACGTGGAAGTCGGCGAAGCCGCGTGGAACTCGATCTTTAACTTCCAGTTTGACGTTCCCGACCGCTTCAAGGCGCATGTCAAGTGCGACGTACGTAGGACGTGCTGTTTGTATATGAGGATGTCTGTATGCGTCTATAGGAATGGATGGATGGATGGAGACTGACGTGTGTGTGTGTGTGTGTGTGTTGGACATTGAATGCAGCGGCTCATGGAGCTCGATGACAACACACGGTACGGCCGTACGATCGTGCCGCTGCTCAAGAACGCCGACGGACAGGTCGTGTACCTCCACTCGTACTTTGTCGTGCGGCGCAAGGTCACAGCAGCGTGCACGATGATCACGTGGGAAGCCATTACAGTTGACGACCTGCACCCGTTCGAACCAACCGACACGACTTTGCGGAACGACGAAGTCGGATGGTGCGTCACTGCGTGATGTCAATTGTGTGGTTGGGATGCGCTGGAATAGGTCAATTCTCATATTCATTCGTGATCGCTGCGATTGCATGGGAATTGTTACCGCCCAACAGTACGATCTTTGAGACATCGACGCTCCCGAGCGGGCAGGTCCAGACGCAATTCCGCACGATCATCCACAGCACGCCGCCGGTGAATGCGATCATCGAACCGCGCGGCAAGATCAACGAGTCGTTCCTCACGGCGTTTTGCCGGAGCTCCGACATTGTCGAAGCGTCGGCACGCAACCTCATGCGCAAGAACCACCCCGGTCGCGTCGAGCACGTGCTGCACTGAGGGTGCCGCTTTGGGCAAGCGGATGTACGGTGCAGCTACCGACACCCACGCATCCATCCACCCGCAGACCACACGTCCACACGACCACGTAAGATATACTATGATGCTGACTTTTTTCACTTGGCGCGTTCCATGGCATGTGTGTGTGAGAGAGTGTATGCGCGGTTGGTGATTGGAGTCGCAACCTAGCGACCGCGCTGTCGACGGCCGAAGCGCACAGACTTTGGGATGCGTAGCGCCTGCACGCTCTCTGCGAGCGCGTCGACCATCTCGGTGTCGCAAGTTGTTGCGTGGTCATCGTCATCTGACGCATCGTCAGTCGCTGCTGCTTGGTCGACGACCACGTCTCTGTCGCTTGCACGGAGTTGGCGCGACTTCTTCTTCTTCGTCGCCTTCCTAGTTTTCTGTGGCGTTGCCGGCTGCGAGCGCCGCGTGTGGCTGAACGCAAAGCCTCGCGGGTACTGATGCGTCTAGCAAGCGAGCGCGTATAGGAGTGTAAGCGAACGTGTGTGTGTGTGGAGGTCTGGCTGCAGCTGGCTGCTTTCGGCACACGCCGCACCTTGACCATGTGCGCATTGCGCTTGTCGTCGTGCCAAAACGTGTCGGCGCAGCCGTCGACGAGGCACTTGTACATCGCCTGGCGCTTTGACAACACCTTGAAGAACGCGTCGTGCGTCTCGCTGGCCACAGCAGCAGCAGTAGCAGCACAGTGAGGTGGTCGTTGCAAACCGCCATAGCAATACACCCACGCACATGAGTGTTTGCATGCCCTCACCTGATGTGCATGTCGAGTAGCCGCAGACTCAGGAACGGACGATAGCACTCGAGACACACGTTGCGGTGCACACTGCATGCGACACAAGGCGTCGAAATACACCGAGCGAACCGATGGACGGGGTTGTCAGCTGGCAGCAAGCGCGCAGGACGCGTATCCCACCAGTTGGTCGACAAGGACGATGGTCATGCGCATACGGAACATTGGCACTTACAGATCGTAGTGTTCTTCGTACGCTGCGACCGAGCGAAAGCCCACGTCGCACGTGAACAGACGGCACCGAAACACATCGTTCTCTTGCGCATCGTCGTCGCCGTCGCTCTCCTCGTACTGCAGCAGCGCCGCTCTGTGCATTCGCACACAGCACATCAGTGGATTGGCCCCCGACAATCACGCTCATGCACTACTTGCTGCACACACAGAAGGCTCGCGCATCGTACCCGTCATAGTGGTCGAACGCACGTGCGCGCAGCGCGTTGCCCGCTGCGAAGAGCGCATGGTCGGGCGAGAGATGGCGCCGGCACTTGCCGTTCGCGAGCACGACGCTGACCTCCGTTGCCATTGTCCGTGTTCGTCCTGCTTGCTGATGTGAGTGGCGTATTCACAAACAATGCGAAATGAATGCAAAATGTGATCTCAAAATGGCTCACACGTGTCGAATGTGCGAGCAATGAATTGCGCCAGTTCATTGAGTTGAAGTGAGAGTGTGTGTGTGCGATCCGCGAGCAACCGCACGACTGCTTTCCTTTGTTTCACCACGCAAGTGCGCACTTGCTACGGGCAGTCGCCAAGCAGCCAGCCGAATGCTCACCGCACGCTGCCGCGGATCTCGACGTCGCAGCTTCCGATGCCCTCGGTCGCGACCTGCACGCAGCCAACGAGCTTCCCTGCGTGCTGGCAACACAGCGTGAGCGTGAGCACTGCTGCGAGCCCTGGCGCGAGCCGCGCAGCGTCCTTGTCGTAACTCACTTCTGCGATCGCAGCGTCAACGCCTGCACACGTGGCGTGCACGCGCTGCACGCGGAAGCGCTCTTGCCGGAAGCCAACGTTGCGCACGCGCAGCGGGAAGAGGTACACGTCACCGCAGCGCAGCGTGCCGAGGTCGATGCGCGGCGGCGAGATCTCCATTGCGAACGGCTGCGTCATCGGCGACAGCGTCGGCGGCGACTCGGCTCGTTCGCGCACTGGCGACGTTAGCGCGAGTTCAGCTACGCGTGCGAGTGGACGCGGTCCGTCGTCACTTGCTGGCCGTACGGCAGTTGGCGCGTGCGCAAACGGGTGCACTTTGGACGGCGACCGGTCCGTGAACGCGCCGCCATTGGCTGCAAAAGCAGCGTCAGGCATTCGGTATGGCGACCGCAGCGGACTCGCCGGTCGGCTCATTGGACTGTAAGCTGCCGTGCGCGCAAGCGCTGCGAGCTGCTTCGCATCGAGCAGGTCGACGCCGGCGCCTATTCGCGCCGACTCGCGCGCTGTAAACGACAGGAGCGACGGCGTCTCGGGTCGCAGCGGCGAGCGGATGCTCGGAATGAACGGCGGCGTCTTCGCGCTTGCGCTTGGACTGCGAAGCGCATGTGCAACGTCACTGTGATTGCTGCTGTTTGCAGCCAGCGCTGGGAGCATCGACACGCGCGTCGTGATGCGGTACTCGGGTCCAATGAGCGCGTCGATGCCAACGTCCGTGAGCACCCAGCACGGCTTCTGTCCGGCTGTGAACGTCTGGCGCCAGATCGCATCGCTGCTGCTGTCATCGAATCCAGTCGTATGCAGCGACGACAGCGATGTTGTCGACGACGTCGATGCAGATGCTGCGAGTGCGAATGCAGAACTGCCAGCTGCCAGCAGCGACTGCGGCGGCGCGAGTACCGACCGCTGGCGGTTCAGCGTCCCGACCTCGCGCGAGTACTGCTGCTTGAACACACTGACCTCCTGCGGGTTGTGGCGCGTGACAAAGTCCTTGGTGCCGACAAACTGGCTCCGGTTCGAGAGCGATCGGCAGCTGTACGGCTGCAGCACTTTGTAGTCGTCGTAGTCGGGGATCGCGAGGATCCGCAGCGCGTTCGCTGCGTCGAGCACCGTCGACTTGCGCGTCTTGCGCGCGATCTGCTCGGTCACGCTCATCTCGAGCAGCTGCACGGGCGTCGATCGACCCGAGCGCAACGACCCGCTCGGCGTCGTTGACGCTAGCGATCGCGACGAGCTCTGCGGCATGCGCTTGGACGACGCCGAGAACGACGCGTTGGTAGTAGGCTGCCGTGATAGCGGCGCCGACGACTGTACTTTCGACGAACCGCGGCTCAGCAGCGTGCTCGGTGAGCGAGCGACTGTTGTTGCGCTGCTCTCTGCGATGTCGTCCATTGTTGGAGCAGACGCGCCGCTTGTGTCGTGAATGCGTCGAGACGCAACGAGATGGCGTGGCGGTAGTGGTCGATAGCAGCGGTGCGAGGAGGCAGGTCACGTCGAGACGGCTGGTAGCGTCGTGCTTGCATGAATCGACTCGAGCACTGTAGACGCACGCACATCAATGCATTCATGCGCATCTCGTCGCCAGGAATAGGTTGCTCTTGTCCTGAGCGTAGATCGGTAGTAGTTGGTTTGGTTGGTCTGGTTGGCGAGAGCAGCTCACGTGTGCGGAATGGGTGCGACCGCTTAGTCTTGTGCCGTGGGCGTTCACATGCGTGCGGCTGTCGTAGGTCGCGCGCATGAAGCTGCAAGCGGCAGCAACGACGAATGCGAACACGATGTGCTGACAAGCGAGCATGTTGTTCATTATCATCACAAATCTCACATAAAATTGTCGATACATTCAGATGAGTGACATCGTCATGTTGAAGCGTAGAATTCTCAAATTCAGGTTGTGCAGATTTCAATGAATGAGCAAGCCATATCGTACTTATGAGAAGCAGCAAAGTACAAGCGACATCGAAGGGGGGAGCGAACGACTGCTTCAAAAGGATTTCCAGGCAAGCAAACGAAAATGGTGCGAACGCGTGGCGGTCCTGTGTCTGTGTCTGTGTCTGTGCAGGAACATTGCAAGTCTATAGGGGTATGTGTGTGTGCGTAACTGACGCTCCCAATGTGCGCTACACGGACATGTGGCCGTGCGTGCACGCTCGCTGCAGGTGGTGCTTTCGGCTGCACTGCTGACCCGCAGCGGCAAAGGTGCGTTCGTTTGTACTTGACGACAATGGCGGCGAGGAGCACGCAGTTGCAGTCGCGTAGCAGTGCGCAATGCATGGAGCTCACACTTGTTGATTGCGCGTGCGTGCAGTGCTCGTGGCGCGCCAGTTTGTCGAGATCACGCGCATTCGCCTCGAGGTGCGTGCGTATCTGTAGCTGCATCGTTGTGAGCTGCTCGATCTCGTCGGGTCCATCCGCACCGCCGCAGATGCACACGCGACACGCGCATCTACTTGATAGCATCCCATTGACGCAACAACCGCACACACACACACACGTATGCAGGGCCTACTGACAGCGTTCCCAAAGCTCCTGTCGAGCGGCACGCGCGAGCACACGTTCATTGACACCGAGAGCGTGCGGTACGTGTACCAGCCGCTCGAGAGCTTCTTTGTGCTCATCATCACGAACAAGACGAGCAACATTGTCGAGGACTTGCACACGATCCAGCTCCTTGCGAAGCTCGTGCCGGACGTCTGCGGCCCGTTGTCGGAAGCAACCGTGCGCGACAAGCAGTTTGAGCTCGTGTTTGGCTTTGACGAGCTCCTCACGGCCGGCGGCCACTCGGAGAACATTAGCTTGCAGCAGGTCCGCGTGAACATGGAGATGGAGAGCCACGAAGAGAAGCTCCACAACATGATCCTCGAGAGCAAGCGCGCGGCCGCAAAGGACGACATGAAGCGCAACATGACGCGCATCAAAGAGGAGCAGCGCGAGCGCGCGCGCATGGAGCGCGCTGGTATGGGTGGAAGCGGCAGTGGCAGCAGTGCAAGCGGCTTTGGGAGTCAGCTCGCCACGTCGTTTGGCAGTGCGAGCAACAGCTTTGGCCGCTCGCCGCGCGGTGCCGACAGCAGCTATGGCAGCAGTGGTCTGACGTCGCCGACTGCTTCGTCAACGTCGTTTGGCGGCCGAGCGGACGTTGCACCGCCACGTCCAGCTGTAACGAAAGCAGCTGGCATGAAGCTCGGCGGCGGCGGCGCCAAGACTGGCAAGTCGTTCCTCGACGCGATGGCAGCCGAGGACGGACTCCAGGACCTCCCACCCATGAGCGCGCAGGTCGTCGACGTCCCAAAGCCCGAGATTGCTGGTGCGTCTGCTAGGCTAGTGCCTGTGTGTGTGTATGTGTGAGTCAAGCTAGCTGTGTGGCTCGTACTGACGTCGATATGTCTGTCTGTCTGTCTACTCAGCGACGGTGAGCCACGACCCAGTCGGGACGGTCGTCGAAGAAAAGATCACGGTGTCGCTGAACCGCGACGGATCGATCGAGCAGCTCGAGATCAAGGGGAACCTGTACGTGAACGTGAACGACCCCGCAAGCGGCTGCTGCCGGCTCAAGCTGCGCTCATCGAACGCAAACGGCATTAGCTTCCAGGTGTGTGTATGCGTTTGTATACCTGTGTGTACCTGCTTGCAGAGCGGTCGACTGACACTGTTGATGGCGGTTAGACGCACCCAAAAGTCGACAAGAAGCTCTTTGATCACGAGTCGGTCTTGGGGCTCAAGGACGGTTCGAAGCCGTTCCCATCGACGCGCGTTGCCGTGCTGCGCTGGAGCGTCAAGTCGCAGGACGAGACGCTCTTGCCGCTCAACATCACGTGCTGGCCCGACCGCGAGAGCAGCGACAAGCTGAACGTCACGATCGAGTACGAGATGCAACGCGACATGGCGCTCGAGAACGTCAACATTGTGATTCCACTCGGCTCGCACGACGCGCCGCACATTGCGAGCATCGACGGCGTGTACCAG
Organism: Globisporangium carolinianum; assembly: GCA_023334275.1. Lineage (NCBI taxonomy): Eukaryota > Oomycota > Peronosporomycetes > Pythiales > Pythiaceae > Globisporangium > Globisporangium carolinianum. The sequence goes on along the minus strand of JAASGP010000238.1, from coordinate 2,661 downwards.
CACAACGCAAGCGACGGGCAGCTGCTCTGGCATCAGGACCGCATCGACGCGTCGTACGTAGACTGGCTGTTTGTATGTCTGTCGGCTTGGACCATTTTCTCTTGACCATCCGTTACCTCCTGCTTCTTGGCGTCGCTGCTCGTGTGTTGACTGATGTACTGATGTACTGATGCACTTGATTGACTGGTGTACTGCTTTACTTGATTGATGTGGCTGTGTGTGGCACGGTAGCAATGGCTCGGGCGCAATGGAGTTTTCGATCCGCGGCCAGGACCTCGACGCGTTCTTCCCGATCCAAGTCTCGTTCTTCTCGCGCAGCGTGTACAGCGACGTCGACATCGAGGCGGTCTATCGCATCGACGACAATGCGCCTGTGCGCTTTGGCTTTGAGAAGCTGCTGTCGACCGAGTCGTACCAGATTGTTTAGATGGCGACAAGGACGATGCATCGCAGTGCCAGCGAGTGAGTGTCGACAGTACTGCTGCTGCTCGAAGCTAGTGGTCGTCACGTGCAACGCGACAGTGTGTGCGAATGCGACGAGCGAATGAGCGATAGCAGCGCAGCGAGTGCACGTGTGCGTCATCGAATGAGAGAGCATGAGCGAGCAGTTGCATGAGCGAACACTCGCTGTTGTACTTCTACACGTACTTGTCATTGCTCCTCGTGGTGGCTGCTGCTGCGTGCATGTGTGTGTATGTGCGGCGCTGCCATCACCACTACGCACATAGCTCAGAGTCCTGCGGCGCGCGGGAACACGTCGGGCTGCGAGCCGCGCAGCAGCGTCTCGGTCTCGCCGCGCAAGCAGCGCTCGAGCAGCCGCTTTGTCTGCGCGCAGTCCTCAAACGTCTTCTTCTGGTCGCGCACCTGTGCGACGCACGCGTACCACTCGTGCAGCGCCGACGGGCACAGCGTCGTGCTCGCGCAGTGGAGGTACTCGGTGTAGAGCACTTCGGGTGCTTTCGGCACTGCGCTGTCGCTCGTCTGCTGCTGCGGGTCGGCGATCGCTACGAGCGCGCGGAACGCATCGTCGCAGCGCCGCAGCCCTTCGTACTGCGCGCGGTGGCGCTTGTCGAGCACGAGCGCGATCTGCGCTTCCTCGCTCAGTGTGCCATTCAGCAGCATCTGTCGAGTCACATGCGGTTGGCGCGTGAGCAACGACGACAGTGATGCTAGCGAGTCAATCGTTCACTGCTGGGCGAACGCACTGCACATACACACCTCATGGAGCCGCACAGTCGAGAGACACTGCGGGAACGCGTCGTCGTTCATGGCGCTCACTCGCGTCGGTTGCTCGTTGCGTTGAGCTGCTCGCACGCTCGTGTCTCGAATGTGTCTCGAATGGCACTCGTTGCCAATCTCCACAACAATGACACGCATACAAATGACAGGCAAAATGGCTTTCCCACACTTTACTTGCTGTTTCTACCAAAATGCGAGAATCAATTCTCGCTCCACATCTGCAAGCGCTTGGAAACAAACGCCTACAACATGCAAGAACCAGCAGCGCATACGTCGCACATGTGCGCGCTCACACGTCGTCTTCGTCTTCGTCTTCGTCCCCAATCGCGCGCGTCGCAGCAGCTGCACGCGGTGGCCGCTCGCCATTGATGTTCATGTAGTGCTTGCGCTGCGAGCGAAACACGCGCTTGTACAGCACGGCGAGCGTCACGGCGATCACAAAGCCGCCTGTGGCAATGACGAGCAGACCAAACGACTGCAGCGACGATGGCGACGATGGTGGCGTTGGCTTGGCGTTTGCAGACAGCGCTGCGTCCTTGACACTTGTCGCAGCCGTGACTGGCGCCACAGCAGGTGTCGTCACGACTGGCGTTGCGTTCCGCTCGACCTCGGGCTCCGAGACGACTATGTCGTCGATCTCGTCGTCGTCGCCCCACGACGACTTGGCGACGCCAGCGGCGACGGCTGCTGCAAGCTTCGGCGACGGCGTCAGCTTTGCGTGCGTCGTCGCATTCGCATTCGCATTCGTAGCAGTGGTGGCAGCACTCGTTGTCGGTGGGGCGGCAGCAGCGCTGCTACTCGGTGCATCGACGATCGTCACAGTAATGACCTGTTCACCAACCAATGCGATACGGTACTCCCAGTCAATCAGAGCAGTGTCAACCACGACACGTCACGACTCACGTCGACTTCAGACCGTCAAATCCATCCACCAACATACCGGCGAGTACCACTCGAGTGACGCAACGACGCGGTGGCCGTTCGACTCGGCGTGCCACGCTGCGTTCGTGCGCGCGTTCACGACGTGCGACTGCGGCGGAGTGCGCGGCGACGGCGCGTCGTCACCGACGCCCTGCGTCGCCCAGTCCTGGTCGACCGTTGCAACGACGCGCGCAAACACCTGCGTGCCAAACGACGGCGCGACGTCGAGGCACGCGACAAACAGCGACGTCCCGAGCGTATCGGCGTTCACAACGTCCTCGGCGTCGTGCGCAAATGCGATCGCGCGTCTGAGCAGATGGCAGAAGTGACAACAGTGAGATCAGTGGCCATGGTCCATCCAGCATGAACAGCGACGGATTCAGAGTCAGACAGCACTGTACCTCGTCACGCCAGACTGGGCAGTCGACGTGTGGACAATGTCTACAAGCGCACATACCCAAGTAGTCGTGAGTCAGTCAGTCAGTTCGTCCGTCAGTCAGT
>JAASGP010000237.1:0-27483 GCA_023334275.1 Globisporangium carolinianum | reverse complement strand
GCGCAGCCGGACGAGCCGAGCACGACGATCGTCGTGGACACGCCGACGGGTCCGATCGCGATCGAAGTGCCGATTGCCGAGCCGGAGACGAGCGAGCCGGCGACGACCGTCGTGGTGGACACGCCGAGTGGACCGGCTGTTCTTGATCTTCCACCTATTGAACTTAACGAGCCGACTCAGGCAGTTGTGATCGACACGCCGTCTGGTCCAACTGTCATTGTCGTACCTGTCGTTGAGCCAAGCGAGCCGTCGACTACATTTACCGTCGACACTCCGTCAGGCCAAGTTGACATCGAGATTCCACTCACCTCCGAGCCTGACAACAACGGTGCTAGCATCGCTGACATCATCGACGAGCTCGGCGGGTTCGACCTCACACCAGCGATCAGCATTGTCGTCGACACGCCATCTGGTCCAGCTACGATCGACATCCCAGAGATCAAGGTAGACGACCCAACAACGACGATCGTCATCGACACACCAAACGGACCAGCAGTACTCGAACTTCCAATCCCAGAGCCAAACGAGCCGAGCACGACGATCGTCGTGGACACGCCGACGGGTCCGATCGCGATCGACGTGCCTATTGATGAGTCGACGACTTTGGCCGGCAAGTCCATGTTTATGAGTAATTTGAAGGAGCGCTTTGACGGCAAGCAGCTGATGATGGACCAGAAGCTCGAAGCCGCAAAGGAAGATGTTGCAGCACTGACGCTCGCCACGGCCAAGCTCAAGAAGTGCATCGTCGAGGCAGGCGACAAGGTACGATCCGTATTGAATGTGTGGACATCGCGATATTGTGGTGTTCGAGCGTAGTGGATGACTGACGCGTTGTATGTGCTTGTCTGTCGGGTCACGATCGTCGCGGCGACGCAGTTTGGCGAGGTTGACGAGTTTAACTTTGAACGCAATCTCGAAGCTGCCGTGAAGTGGGTCGAGAGCGACTGCCTCAGCGCGTAAGCAAGCGATGTGCGGCGATGTCGTCGACCCAAGTGAAGTGGAGCAAGAGCCGCGAAGAGCGGAGTGGCGAGCGCTCGTGTGAGCATGCGGACAGTGTACGAGGCGATCGTCGGTCCGAATTGTGAGCTGCATTTAGTATCTGCATATTGGTATCAAGTTTCTCCTGTATGCGCTGTCATTCAATACATATCGTTTGCCATTGTCTCGCTTCGCTTCCGTTGTTCGCAGTGGCGCCGTGAGTGCAGACAACGTATGTGCGAGTGTCCAAGCACACATAGTTCATGCAACCCGTCCGTGTCCATTGCCTCGTTTCGTTGTCGTGGCTGAGAACTGAAGGATTGGAACGCTGTCCATCTACCATCGCTAGTATTGATGCTTCTGCTATCGTAGCTCAGCTAGTCGAGACAAGTGCCTAATCTAATTGTCTGCTAAAATAGCACATATCTAATGTAGATAGCACAACTTGCTTGAATGCAATGGTCCAATCCGACTGCATAATTCGAATCCTCGCTTTTGAGAATGTGTCTGCTTGATTGTTAGGCAGATTCCCGTCGATGTCATGCCTTTGAATTAGTTGACATGCTCACTCGTCCAGCAACAAGCAACAACGACAGCAGCAGTCGCGCCAAACACCACCAAGATGGTACGAGTCTGCGTGCGTGCACGTGTGCACGCAGCTCTTGACCACTTGCTATTGCGCACTCACGCACGCTCTCTCTCTCGCGTGTGCTTGCGTGCTGCAGCTGTTCTACTCGTTCTTCAAAACGCTCGTGGGCAAAGAGATCGCGGTCGAGCTCAAGAACGACGTCGCGCTCATGGGCACGCTCCACTCGGTCGACCAGTACCTGAACATCAAGCTGCTGAGCGTGTCGGTCGTTGAGGGCGACAAGTTTCCGCAACTGGTACGTCGCAGTCGCAAGTGATCACTGAGCAGCGCGCATCTCGCGCCGCCGAACGACTGCCATCTCGTATTCTCATATGGTCGTATATGTCCACCAACGTATATGTATGTATGTATGTATGTATGTACGTATGCGAACGTATAGATGAACATGAACAACTGCTTCATCCGCGGCAGCTCGATCCGCTACGTGCAGATCCCAGCTGGCGACGTCGACACGGAACTGCTGCAGGACGCAACGCGACGAGAAGCAAATGCGAACAAGCAGAGCTAGCGATCGACTGACCGACCGCTGCTGACGCCATGCAGTTAGCGACTCCATACGCGTGGGTCCATTTGGTATACAGATGGCGAAACGAGCGAGACGCAATTGCTATAAGACCAGCATTTCGTCCATCGCAATCTTCGTTCGTCTGCAAGAGCAGGCCGTCCACGTGATGTAGACGCTCTGGCTCTCGATCCAACCCAAGCGTCGCTTCTACTTTTGTTTCTGCCGATGGCTCTCACTGTCTCACTGGCTCTCTCTGTCAATCTGTGAATGTGTCAATCTGTCAATCGTTCGTACGATCGCTACCAGCACAGTGTCCCAGGCAAGTACTTGTCAATGAGCGACTGGTAGTACGGCCAGAGCGCTGCGACGTCTGGCCGCGTGTCGGCCTTAGTGTACAGATCAAACTTGTTGAACTCGAGGACCCAGTCGAGCAAGTCGGCGTCGTCGTCGGTCATGAGGTGCGCGTACGCATGCTCTTTGTGCCACGGGTAGCACGAGTGGTACCGCACCATTGCAAGGCCTTCGTCGGGGATGCTGCTGTTGTTAAACTTGAGCATCTGGTAGAGGTACTCGTCGTGGCCCCATGCAAACTGGACGTTTGCGAGGCCGCAGTGCGGTTCGTACATACCGAACTCGGTGTTGTACCGCGGATCGCGCATGTCGGGGTTCAAACTGTTAAATTCGGGGAAGACTGTAGATTCCGGCATCCGGCATCCCAACACCCACGTGTCGCCGCCCAAGGCCCACTGATCGCCATCGGCGGTCCCCTCCTGTCCATCTTCTTTCGCGCCCCAGAGGTACTGGATCTTGCCCATGTCGTGCAGCAACCCAACGAGCTGGAACCAGTCGGGGTGCCCAGCTGCACGGATCCCTTCCGCAGTCTGGAGCATGTGTTCGAGGTTTGGGAGCGACGAGTCCGGGTCCGACGAGTCGACGTAGCCTTTCAGCGCTTCAAACGCTTGCCAGACCGTCATCTTGGCGTTTGTAAATCCGCCGTACTTGGCCTGCATCTTCCGGTTGAACGCAACGGTCTGGTGCGTCCGCATGAGGCGGTAGTGCCGCTCGACGGTCGCTTGGCGCGAACTGTCCTTGTAGTTGCGGAACTCGTCGACGTCTTTGCCGGGTGTCGATGCCATCTCGCGGCGCTGCACTGTCGTTGCGTCTATAGCCGCCTGCTTCTGGTGGTGGTGCTCGGCGCTCGATGGCGCAGCGATCGTTGCGCCAATTGCGCGCTTGGACGGTGCAATGTGCATGATCGAGCGTGGACGTGCAGATGCAGGTGTGAGTGAAGCTGCCAATTGAGCTGTGCGGGCGCATGCACTCAGCGACGTGCACACAGCGAGAACGAGCACAACCAGCGCTGCACATCGTCGCACGTACCAGCTCGTTCTTCTGTCGCTATTTCAAGGTGCTGGCGAATTTAGCGCAGAATTATCCATCCACGTATACTGATGTATAGCACGGAAATAGTCTCGATTTGAGCAAGACGATGTCCGCAAACTATTGCTTCTGCATTTAGCATCACGTATAGTTCGAGAGCGACATGGCGAGATCGTGTTCCCATACGTTCATCACCAGCATTAGCATTAGCGCTCTCGCTTCCGCAAGGACATGCACGCGCTATTCTCTGCACCAGCCACACGCAGCCGAGATGTGCGGCGACCACGGATTCCAGCACGTATCGTTCTTCAACAATAGGGCGTAGTTTCGCTTCGTGTGCTCCACCTGCGTTCCCCAAGCTAAGAAAGTATGCGTACAAAAGAGCTCTACCAAAACTAGCATCGAAAGCCTGGCGAGTCGGTATGTCTACAAATGCAGCTGCATTCGCGACCGCACATGCACGCACCTCGCATACGAAGACGTCGTGAGCACGCAATGCACGACGGAAGGTTGCAGGTCGCAGCACTTGGTTCACGTGTCGGTATTACATCGATGTAATCAAATGTCAGAAATGATACTGACGCAATGCGTCATTTTCGAGACATAAAGGGGATCGTACTTACACAGACATACATAGTGCACATGTGTTCACTGTGACCCACATTACTATACAACACTCACGTTCTCAGGTATCCAGACGACACATTGGCTGTGCATGAGATGTTGCTGACTCACACCAGGCATACCTCGCTCGAGACATCTCAGTCGTCCTCGCTTTCGAGTGAGGTTAGTAGGGCGACCATTGCTCCACCATCCATCACAGTTCTTATCGACGTACTACAACTCGAATCGTGCCAACACGACGACGTACGAATGATCTGTACGAAGTATCGGTACGGCCTTGGTATCTTTTGCCTCGAAATAGCCGTGAGGTGAGAGCTCGAAGACTCGAGAGCGAAGACTCGAGACTGAAGACTCGAGACTGAGAACGGCCGATCTGGCCGCCTTATCGTCAATCTAATCCGACCCGGACACTCTAGCTGCTAGCAGCAAGGATGCATGCCGCCATCGCTTTGAAAGGACCTGTCGTGTCCTCACACTCGGATTTCCAGGCAAGTGGCACAGTCGACACACGCAACCAGCAACCAGCGCAACAACTCAAGAATCGTCAGGATGTCGGAGAAAGACTACAGCGCAAAGCAGACGTCGGATGCGAGTGACGCGAAACATGGCGGCGTGTACGAGAGCGACGTTGCGAAGAAGAAGGTGAAGTTGCTGCAGTCCGAGAGCAAGCACAGCGACGACGACGACCTCGAGTTTGCAGCGCTTGGCTCGGACGACGGACGCACCGAGTCAGAGGACTCGGAAGACTCGGAGGGCTCGGAAGAGCTCGACAACGACATCGACATGCGCGCGATCGCAGCGCGACTTGGACCAATGAGCGGTCGCCACCGTCGGTCCGTCGTGTCGTCGTTCGTACCAATCGACACTGAGTGGACGCCGCCAGTATATGCAAAGAGCGCACAGGACGAAGCAGCGATTCGACGTTCCGTGCGGCGGAATCTGCTGTTTGCCAACATCTCGGAGGAGACACTGCAGATCCTCGTGCAGGCGATGCAGTACGTCGCCGTATCGAAAGGCACGGACGTGATCGTCCAGGGCGACGCGGCTGGCGATCGGTTCTACATCCTCGACGCTGGCATCTGTCAAGTGATTCTGAACAACCGCGTGTTTGGCGAAATCGACGGCACGTCAGAGCGCAACTTCTTTGGCGAGTTGGCGCTGCTGTACGACGCGCCACGTGCTGCGACGATCCGCGCACTGACTGACGTCGAGTGCTGGTCGCTCGACCGCGTGACGTTCAAGCGCGTGCTCATGGGCACGGCCATGGCGCAGCGCGAACTGTACCTCGCGTTCCTCAATGACGTCCCGATCTTTGCGCCGCTAACGCCGTACGAGCGCATGACCGTCGCGGACGCATTGCGCAACGAAAGCTTTGCGCCACAGACCGTGATCTTACAAGAAGGCGATGTTGGCGACGATTTCTTTATCATTGAAGACGGCGAAGTCATGTGCACACAGCACGGCGACGAGGTCTCGATGCGTCTCGGTGCCGGTGACTTCTTTGGCGAACTGGCACTCTTGACGCACGACCGACGGTGTGCTACCGTCACGGCCGTGCGTGCGACCAAGTGCCTCGTGCTCGACCGCAAGACGTTCACGCGGCTCTTGGGGCCGATGCAGACGCACTTGCGCAAGCGCGCCGACTTGTACGAGCTGTACATGCACGCGCGGCCACTGGCAGTCGAGTCATAGGAGTAGGAGGAGTTGGGGGATTCGAGACAGATAGATACGCATAGATAGATAGATATGAAGGCATCTACGCATTGACTATGAACTACAGAATGAGGTCGTGAGCGATAGCAGACGACCACAGATAGAGAGCGACGAACAATGGTGAAAGGAGCGACTCATCTTGGCTAGACGCGACGATGCGTGTTGTCACGTGCGTTTTGTATGTGGAATGCAGTGCAGCATGCAGGAACGTTGTTGATGATAGAGTGGACAAGATTGACGGTTCGTTTGACAGGATGAGAGTATGCAGATAGATTGTCAGTATTACTACTTTCGCGATGCTGTCTATTTTGTGTGAATATTGTATCGTGTTTTCGGTCAGTGTTGCATTTGTTGTCGTCTCAGTCAGTCGCTGACTGGTGTAGGCACACAACACGCAAACGAACGAGTGCCAATGACGCCCAAGAACTGCCGCCACGTGAGCCAAGCGCTGCGACCTGCCGACTTTCGCCGCGCATTGCGCACCCACGACGTCTTTGCGTGCGAGGTGCGTGCTGTGTGTGCATGTGTATACGTATGTCCATGTGCACAGCCAAATGGATGGGATGTAGCTCCTCATATCGCTGGCATCCATTCACACGCGCCGCCATTCTCCCATCGTCATCGTCATCCACTCGCATGCAGTCGTGTGCATTGCCATCGTCAAATGGACAAGCAGCGCGCAGCAAGACGAGCAAGAAGAGCAGCGCGTCCACCGCAACAGCAGCAGCCTCGTACTCGCCAGACGCAGCGCGTGAGAGCTGGACGCGCAGTGCAGCGTGGGAAGACCTCTGTGTCTGCGTCACGTGCGGCTTCATCGGCTGCTTGAGTCGCAACCACTTTGCGCAGCACGCTCAGTACGTCGTCAGTCGCTCTTTGTCTGTGCGTCTCGCGTGCCTGTACTAGTATACTGTATAATCGCGATACATTCCGTGGATGAACTGCTCACCCTCGTTTTTATCGCTATCCAGACTCCACTCGAAGCATTTCGTCGGGTTCTACGCTGGAGCGAAAACGTTCTGGTGCTGTCCGTGCAAGCACGAGATCGATGCGAACAACAGCACCACCAACAAAGTGCTCGACATGCAGCTCGCGTGCGCTGCAGCGTTCGACGACATTGCAACGAAACAGCAACGCAAAGCACGCACGCGCGTGGTCGTCCCCCCTCCTCCACTACAAGCGTCGACTCATCCGCCAGCAGACGTCGACGTCGACGCAGCTAGTGCGGCGTCCACTGATGCGTCCATTGACATTACTGGGGACGCTGAAACTATACGTCCAAGCCGAGAACGTCGCAAAGCCAAGCACTCGCGTGCACCAGTGGAGACCTCAGCACCTCCAAGCAGCAGTGTCGTGGGCTTTACGAACCTCGGCAACACGTGCTACGCGAACGCAGCACTGCAGATGCTGTTGACGGCAGCGCACTACTATCCCGAGCACATGCACGTCGACGCTGCGCTCGAAGCGACCGACTGTCCTGTCCGCATGACGTTCAGGTGCGTCCACTCGCGTCGTCCACTCGAGTGGATCTGACTGTGACTATGTATCGGTTTGACTGACTATTTGTATGGTGGACGCTCGTGGACCGACTGGTGGACGCTGCTGCGACATGATCAGTATGCTCCACGAGACGATCAAGAAGAAAGCAGCGCGTCGGCCGTCAATCAGTACGAGTACGAATAGCGAGCACGATACACTGAGTGGACGCAACAACGGGCGTGTGAACGATAAGCGCAGCGACAGCAGCAGCAAGAAGCGCAGCGACAATGTGCTCACGGTCGCGCCATTGCTCAAGGAGCTGCGGACAAAGTTTGCGCAGTTTCGCGGCCGCGACCAGCAAGATGCGCACGAACTGCTCGTGAGTTTCCTGTGGGCGATCGATGAGGAAGTGGATCCACCAGCAGCAGATCCACCACATGCAGATTTGCTATCAATGGATCCACCACATGCGGATGTACCGAAAACGGAATCATCAGGACTGGATCCATCGATGGTGGATCCACCGGTAGTGGATCGACTGGCCGCACTGACACTGCCAAATGACGACGACGCAAGCGACACCACGGACGAGTCGAGTTCCGACGACGACGACGAACAGAGCAACGACACGAAGCAGATCTTTGTCAAGACCGAGACTGGCGAGACAATTGCATTGCACGTGCCAGCGACTGCGACAATCGCGCAGCTCCAGCAGCTCATTGCGACGCGACTACACCTCGACGCTACTGACGTGAGTCTCAGCCACGCCCGCCGCACAACATCGCAGTCATCTGCGACATGTCCACGCAGTAGCAATAGCCAGCAGCAACGCTCCGTCTCGAAACTCAACTGGACGCGCACGCTCTTTAACGGCGAACTCACAACGTACGTACGTTGCTGTGTGGCTACTGACCGTGTTTATATCGAAGTGGATGCATGTGGACGGATGAATGACCTCTATTAACTGATCGACTCGCTACTAGTGTGATCACGTGCGCAGCGTGCGGCCACGAGAGCCGGACAGCTGAAGATGCATTCCAGCTGAGCGTGTCGATCCCATCGGTTGCAAATGTAACTGCGCTCGACTGCCTCGCGCGATTTGTTGCACCATCGGAGCTGCGCGTTCGCGACCAGAACGGCTACGACTGCACTGCGTGTTCGCGTCCTCCTGGACCAGTACCAATTGTAACAGCAACACTACAGGACGCAACGATGCGGCTCGAAATGTCGCAGCTCCCGCGCGTGCTCGTGCTCCATCTCAAGCGCCTTGGCCGCAATGCAAAAGTGTCGGCGCACATTCCATTTGATGCAACACTGGATGTCGCACCATTTGTAACGAGCGACAAATCGTTCGGAACAGCCTCGACATTTTACGAACTCATTGCTGTCGTTGTGCACTCGGGCTCGAAACGCTCGGGGCACTACGTTGCGTACGTGAGTCGCTCGCAGCGGCGCGATGGATTGTCACAAACGCCAATCGAGTCGGACGACGAATGCGACACGCGCGCCGAGATCCATACGCGCGAACATGCGACACGCTCGTGGTTCTTTGTGTCCGACACAGTCGTGAAGCGCGTCTCGCTCGAGCACGTGCTCAAGTGCGAAGCGTACATGCTCATGTATCGGCAGCTGCCTGCTACAAAAGCTACACGCAGTCACAGTGCATTGTAACACATTCGTTACAAACGGGTACGAACCAATGAAACAGTGTGCGAGCAGCTCATTTCATTTGTATCCGTTGCTGCAGTTGTGACCGACTGGTCGGTCGCTACAACGAGTGAGTGAAGAGGCGTGATCACGCACATACATACTTCGTCAGCATGCGCGCGGATGGCAGCAGTGCGTTAGCGCTTGACGACTGCGAAGCTGCCGCAGCAGTCGAGAGCGCAGACGCAGCGCGACAGCGCGCTACTGCGGTCGCGTGTGCGTGCGATCGGTTGCGCGACGCCGACGACGTGTGCGTGCAGATTGTCAGCGATGTCGTCGCCGACATGTTTACAGCAATGGACATGCGCGTTGCGATCGCCCAGAGCTTCGCAGTCGTTGCACACGTTGCAGTGCGCGACGTGTGGCGTAGCGTTGCAATGGCTGCACAGCGCGCCGACGCAACGCTCGACCGTGGCACTCGACATAGCGCGACCTCAGCAGCAGCAGCAGCAGCGCTACAGCAGACTATTGGCACACTCCAGCAAGTGCTGCAGCCCGACCTGCCGTCGCATGCGAGTCGGACGCAACACAGCAGCGAGTGCGCAGTCCGCGCAGTGTCGCTGCAGCAGCTTGCGACTGCATTCGCAACACAACCGAACGCTGCACACGCCGCGTTCATCGCGTGCCCAGCAGCTGCGTTCGTGCTCTCAGCCGGCCGCGACAACGCGAGTGGCGCGTGGCGCATCCGTATGGACGCGCTCCATTTGTTCCTCACTCAGTTTGTAGCAGCAACGCACGTCTGTGTACTGCCAAGCACTGTCGCGTTTGTCATTGCAACAACCAACACAACAACAACAAAGCCGCACCAGCGACTCACGCTCGCGCAGGTCGAGCGCTGCGTCCAGCGAGCGCTCGTTGCTGCAAACGACGCGCTCGAGTCAACACGTCAAAGCTGTGAGGTCCCGATCGTCGGACAGTCGGGACCAGCAGTCAGCGTCCGACTGCTTGCGTGTCGCAATCACGAATGCGACCCGACCCCGTGTCCAATCGACTGCAGTGCACCCCACAGTCTCACTTACAAGCGACCGACAGCCGCACAATCACCGCATAGCAGACAGCTCGCGCGCCAGGTCGTGCGTGCGATGCAGTCGGGACGACACGCCCACAGCAAGTGGCGCACACTGCGGACGCGCGTCCTCGACAGTACTAGTCCACTGACTGACAACAGTGTCAGCAATGCTGCTGCTACCAAAAAGTCACGTACTAGCAGCATTAACGAGCCCGATACAGCAGCGCTCGCCAACATCTTTGCGCTCGGGACGCCGCGGCAGCTGAGCGCTGCGGAGGTTGCGCGTCGGAGCGACCTCGTCGCGTTGCTCGAGCGCGACGCCATGCGAACTGCGCGCCGCATGGCGACTGCATCAATCGCTGCTATGGCACTGCCAGCTGTTGCGACTAGTGCGAGTCACTCAGCGTCGGACAAAGCGTATGCAACATACGTTGCAACGCACTCGTCAGTTACAATGCCGCTTGCTACAAATGCAACACGTACTGCAGTAAATCCGACGCAGCGACAAGCGACGTACAACAACGAGCAGCCGACGTCACTCGACAGGGCACCGCTGCTCTTTGCTGTCTCGGATGGCAATGCGCATGTGTCACATGCGACACGTGCGCTGTGTTCGCCAATCAAGCGCACAGCTGTCCGCGAACCGACGCGGCCAGCAGTCAGCAAAGCAACGAGTCCAGCATTGCATCTACCGCAGCTCGAGCCAGTGCGCCAGATAGTCGAGAAGCGCAAACTGGACAACCGCAAGCTGCCGAACAACCGAGTGCGTAGGATGATTTGAGGTCGTATGCAGTCAGTCGTGTGTGGTAGCACTGACGATTTGCCGGACTGTGTTTTGTATGAATGGATCTGTGTGTGTCTGCAGACAGATGTGGCGACAGAGTCTGCTGACAGTGACTGCGCGCCACTATCGCCAATCAAACAGCCAGCAGCGCCGCCTGCAAGCAGCTTCCTACCGCGCATTCCACCTGTGTCGCCAATCAAGACTCGACCGCCGCATCATCGACACGTTCACGTTCGCAACAGCCGAACAGATGCAGCGAGCGAGTCGACTGCTGATGCTGATACTATCAGCCATCGACCAGTGCAGCCACTGCACCAATCAGTATGGGACGCGACGAACGCGTCGCCGCCGCGCGTGCGCAATCGCCACGTGGCAGCACGCGCAATAGCAAACAGACCGACCAAGTACCGCTTGAGCATTCGGCTGAAAGGCGCTGCTGCTGAGCACATCGATGCTAGAGCCGACGATGAAGACGGTTTGGATGACCTCAATTTGTTTCAGGTGTGTATGTCTCGCTGCTCTGTATTTGTGACTGATCTGTGGATGTCGCCGTTTTGTGCTGTGAATTTCGCGTTCGACTACCTGGTCGCCCATCGATTCTCACGTGTTGACTGTCTCGTCAATCGAATCGCTGCAGCTCGACCCACGTCGCCATTGCGATCTCCCTGTTGCAGACCCAGCTCATCACTAGCACTGTATCAGATCTTAGTCATCGTGCTCGTCGACTCGCGACTCGCGACTCGCGACTCGCAACCATCGTGCGGCCAAAGAGACTGGAGATGTCGGTCGCTGGATGCGCGGCCAAGTACGCAAGCGCGTGCTCAATGCGCATGTTGTCGCGGTCGCTGCAGCCAACTGCTGCAAAGAGCTTGGTGACAATGTCACGCGCCATATCGTCATCGACACTGTCGCTATCACCATCGTCGTCGTCGGTCCTAGTAGTAGTCGTCCCCAAAAGACTCGCTCTAACAAGTGTGTGCGCTTCACTGCGATCGATCGCGCCGTCGCCATTCACGTCGTAGACGCGAAAGAGCAGTGCGACGCGCTTGGTCTGGTCGCCACTGCTAGGTTCGAGCGCACTTAGTGCTGCTACAAACTCGTGCCACTCGAGGATGCCGGAGCGATCCGTATCGAGAATTGCAAACAGTCGGTCGATGAACGCATCGTCCTCGATTTCGAGCATTGGGACGCTGCGGTGGAACGTGTCGCGGTCAATGCCGGTTGGCGACGTTGAGAGACTGCACAGCGCTTTGAAGCGCGTCCAGCGTTCATATAGTGCAGGTCGGTCGTAGCCTGTCGACGCCATGAGCGCTGGGATGTCTTGCTCCGCTAAGAACCCGTGATGGTGCGATACAGCAGCGCTTGTGTGGCCTTTGCGCTCGGTAGGCGCCGAGATAGTAGCAGTCGCTGGGCTCATGCGTATGCGCTCGACTGGTTGTTTGAGATGAGTAGGTACTGGTCGCGTGGTCGAGTCGCTCGGAGCGCCAGTCGTCGCTCGCACTGGCCTTGGTGCGTCAACAACGTTGGCGTTCGAGCCCCAGAGCGTCGGGAAACACGATACGGCAGCGTCCGAGTCGGTCGTCGCTACTGCTGCTATTGCTGGTCGATGCGTTCGCGTACGTTTAGAGCGCGCAGTACTGGACGGTGGCTGTAGCTGCTGCGCTGGTCGGACCGCATCGTCGCTCTTTGCTGCAGTATCAGCTGCTGCTGCTGTTGGTATAGCGACAGCAGCAGTACTAGTCGTCTCGAGCGGCTCGGGGTTGCGGAGCCATTGCTGACGACCTGCAAACGAGCGGCCTTGCGCCTCGAGCGATAGGTGGGCGATGCGCATGCGGTAGACCGACGTCGCTGATAGCGTAGTAAGACTGCGCTCGGCCACAGGTGTCCGATGTGCGAGCGAGAACGCGCGCATGTACGAAAAGTCGAGCAGCGACTGCGACCGCACGGCGTCGAGAAACGCGGCCGTCGCAGCGACCGACGTGCGTTGGTGAGGATACTGTGGCTGGATCGGGAATTTGGGTGTTGATGGTGCTGCTGGTGTTGGTAGCATCGCAAACAGCGCGTTGCTTCGACTCGCGTTGCTGTCAAAGTCGATTGTTTGCAGACTCTTTGGTGTAGCGCCGATGTTCGTTGATCGACGACATTGTCGCGCTGCCACCGAGTCGGTTGGTTCCTGCTGAGGTGGCAAAGTGAACGGATCGAGACGCTTGTAGGGCAGTGCGTAGACAGGAACAGACGCAGTCGTACGTGGAGACGGCGTCGGGTGCTTGACGTGGCGAGGCGAGGCCATGGCGAAGGGTGCTGGATCGATCACTCGAGCGCCGATGGCTCACGTCGATACGCAAAGACGCAGGTGCGTAGTGAAGACGAATGTGCGATGTGTACTATATTTGGTGAAGACGCTATTCTGGGGTGCTATCGCTTACTGTGCAAGAGTTGCCATCGCGCTTATGACTGAGTGTGAGCAGGTGAATTGAAGTCAGCTCTAAAGTGACAGTCGTTGCGCGCCAAGCTGTCGTTCGTAGTACGACAGAACCATGGCGAAGTAGCATTGGAGTGCGAACTTCTGCATCGACTGTTAGTATCTTAGCACGAGCGAAGACGGCGTCTCAAACATGAGGAGTTGCATGCTCAGGACTAGTGGAAGAGCAAGATATGCGAGCTAGGAGTCGCTTGCGTGTGAGCGACTAGGTTCAGCATCTGTGCGTCCTTGACACTGTTCCAGACGCGCACCGGCTCAGATCGACTGACTCGTGTCTCAACGCCGACTCAAGACTTGAATCTCGCGGCCTCGAATGCCAGAGCGCGTAATCGCCACTGCTAGCCTTTCGATCGAGACCTCTGAGTGTTGCTGTGATCACGCACACTATGCGTGCGTTTGGCGCATTGGAGAGCGTTCATTCGGCTCCTGGTTGCGTGCAAGTGGAGTAGGAGCACAAGACTCGAAGGAGCAGTCTCCAGATTGGTTCACGCAGCAACAATGCATTCGAATCAGCAGTCGCTATCACTATGCTCGAGCAATAGTAATATTGCAGCACTGCTTAACGTCCGTGAGCCAGGACGCGCTCATTTTGATCCTTTTGATCTCACGAAATTAATGGGTGGGACGATCCATTTGCTCCGCCAATCATTAATCTCCCGATTGATTGCGCTGACTCTCGCAGCACAAATCAAGACACGACAAATGGACGACAAATGGCGCCAGCATCAGGACTCTTGCAACGCGTGCGTGCACGTCTGGCACCATGTACAGTTCGCCACTGGCTTGTGTACGTGCTCCAAAGCGATTGTTTTCTTCGCTGTCCAAAATGAGCGCGTTGGATGTCAGGGCACGAGCAGTCGCTACGTTGCGTTATGACTCGACTGCCACTGAGAGAATGCGAGCAAGTGTGCTGGCTCAGATCGATAGACTTCTCGCGTCACTCTTCCAGCAACAATGGAGTGTAAATATTCGCAACGAAGGCTCCGTGCTGCAGCTTGTTCTTGCTGCCTTTGTGCTGAGAGCGTCCAGGCCGCGTGTTCTCGAGCAAAGAACAGCTGCGTGGAGCATCGCAGGAGAAGTCCGGATGGTGTGATGATGGTCAAGATGCCGACGACATGGCACTTGCTCGATTCCTTGTGCTCGATAGATTCTCAGAGTGAGTCGTGCTACTGTCAAAGTATCAAGTGCCATTTGTGCACGCTGTTGCTCGTTCGAATGTGGTGGATCCCACTACCTAGCCCTAGACCAATTTTAGTCACAAGCGACGGTTAATCCCGTACTTCGCTCCGAAACCGATCGTGCAATACAGGGCTTCGATTCTCGCAGGCTCGTTTGCACTGTACTTGCTTGGATCAAGTGAGCCATTGTGTATTGTATACGTTTCTGCAGGCTTTGCTCTCATTGCCCGGCTCACCTCCAAGTTGAGAGCAGGCAGCTTGTTGCTGACGTCGAAACCCCTGTGCGCACTGTCTTGGACGGGGCGAACGACACCAACGCTTGCTTTTTGTATACGAACCATAGTTAATAACCTGCGACCTCCGGCCCAACCAGCGCTGAGCAGGGGACCTCTCGAGCGCCAGCGCCCACTCGCTCTTCATTCTCCAACGAGCAGCGCCAGCCTCAAGCCTCAAGACGCTCACTACAAAACAGTCCCATCCCGCCATGCACGACCTGCCACGCGCGAGTGACAGCGAGACGATCTCGATCTCGATCGGGCTCGGCAGCGCGACGCGCGCAGCGTCGTCGATCGTGCTGCCACGCGGCCACGACCTCGTCAAGCACCTCGAGCGGCTCTTGCCGCAGATCGCGCAGGCCGCAGCGACTGTCCAGTACGAGCACCAGTCGCCACAACAACAGGACAGTCGCTACAACGAACGGCTTGCACCAGCTTTGCATCGCCACAGTATGATGCAGACCCAGCGGCACCACCCGTACATGGCGCCAGCAGCACCACCACCACACCACTATGCGATGCCGCAGTCGCCGTACGCGTCCGACTCGTCGCTGGACAGCACAGCACGGAGCCACAACCACAGCGCGTTTGACGCACACCAGCACGTTGCACATGGCCGTCGCCGCCGCGGCGCCGTCGGGCAGTCGAGTGGCAAAAAGTGCCAGTTCCCCGACTGCGAAAAGATCTCCGTCAGTCGTGGCCTCTGCCGCGGCCACGGCGGCGGTCGCCGATGTCAGTTTACGGGCTGCAGCAAAGGTGCGCAGAGCCGGAGCGACTTTTGCTGGGCCCACGGTGGCGGCCAGCGCTGCGAAGTCACGGGGTGCATGCGCTCGCGCAAGTCGAAGCGGTTCTGCGTCGCGCACTTGAGTTGGGAGAGCGTTGGGTCCGGCGAGAGCGCGCTGCTCGATAGTAGTGCGTACCGCACAGTCAAGCCGCTCATGCCCAAGTCGCTTGCGCCGCTGTTCCCAGCACCACCGCGTATGCAGTTTGTATCGGCAGCGAATGCGAAGCTCCCGAGTCTCCAGCAAGCGCTGCAGAAGAATCAGAACCAGATTCCGAACCAGAACCAGTCGAGTAGCTCGAGTAGTCAGTGCGTGAGCGCTGTGACAGGTCGTCCGACGTTTGTGCACGAGCAGTACCAGCGCACTGCAGTACTGAATGGCGCGAGTTGCTAGCATCCGAGCGAGGTAGTTGTCTGTCTATTTAAGTAATTAGCATATCTTGTTGGTTCCCAATTGCTTGTCGTTCCACTGTACGTGTGTTGCAACAGCTCGATGAGTGCATGCAAGCCAAAGAAGTACGGCTCGTTTGTCTATCGCATGCGTTCGTGGTAACATACGACCTCAGCACAGTATCGACGACGTTGAGAACCGATCGCGTCCGCCATCGACGCGACGTACATTCGACCAACACATGTCTCTAAAATCGCAATTATGAGCTGCTCGCACACTGTTTCATTGGTTCGTACCCGTTTGTAACGAATGTGTTACAATGCACTGTGACTGCGTGTAGCTTTTGTAGCAGCCAGCTGCCGATGCATGAGCATGTACGCTTCGCACTTGAGCACGTGCTTGCGCAGCTTGATTTGACGTGCAGCGACATCGATGATCATCGTGGTCTACGAGAGCAGCATGAAGCCACTGTCGTGAACTAACCATTGTCGCCATCGATGCGACGTACTTACCAATTCTGACCAAGCCATCGGGCGATGACTTTGACACCTTTTCGACGCATTTCACGAAGCAGATAGGTGCAGTGCACGACTGCATTCCACGAATTGCATACCATTGAACAGATCGGATGGTCACACAGCCTCGTACCGCGCATTGATCGGCATGCTCTTGCTTGGTGAGAGCGTCACATTTGCGAGATGAGCTGGTGGTACGAATTCAAAGTACTCATCTGCAACAATTTGTGTACGACACATACGCTTGGCTTCTGCCGCACTACTCATGACTGCATGTGTATTCCCCTCGCTGCTGCGATTCGATGCGACTCGACGCACTGGATCCGAGTCACTGGCTCCCGTCTCTCCATCTCCGCTACTCAGTCGCTGGTAGCACCTGCAGGATGATCTTGCCACGCGCATGGTTCGATTTCTGCACCTTGACAGCGTCGAGCAAGTGCTCGAAGCTGTGCACCGAGTCGACCGGCACAACAAGCTTGCCGGTGTCGACAAGCTTCGCGAGTTCGTTCAGGACCGCAGCGCTCGGATTCGCTTTGATCACGTGGAGCGTGGCTCCGATCGGCGACGCGCTTGGCGTCATGCGCATCTGGATCGTGACGAAGATGCCAGTGTCGCGCTTGAGCACCTTCTGAGCGACATCGGCCCACGTGTGCGCCTCGACGCCACAGTCGTAGATGAGGTCGATCGAGTGCGGCTCGAGCACGTCGTGCCACTTCTCCTGCGTGTAGTCGATGACGTGGTCGGCGCCGAACGACTTCACGAGCTCGATGTTACGTGTGCTCGCCGTGGTGGCGACAAACGATGCGCCGAGCGCCTTGGCGATCTGCACAGCGAGCGCACCGGTGGCGCTGCTGCCGCCGAGAATGAGCACGCGGTCGCCTGCCTTGAGCTTGCCGTATTGCACGAGTGCTTGGTAGCTCGTCTGACCCGCGAGTGGCAGTCCCGCAGCAAGATCGAAACGCAGCGTCGATGGCTTGCGTGCCACGAAGAGCGCATCCAGTGTGACATACTCGGCGAATGTGCCTGTCGAACCAAAGAACGCGGACGCAAAGATCGCATCACCGACGTGGAGGTCGTCGCGTGCCACGTCAGCACCGATCTCGACGAGCGTGCCTGCGACATCAAAGCCGAGGCGGAACGGCTTCTCGGCGCTCGGCGTCGTTTGGTAGAAGAACTGACCCAACTCGACGATCTTGTAGTCGATCGGGTTGAGTGCTGCAGCATGCACCTTGATGCGCACCTCGTGCGGTGCGAGCGGCGTCTGCGGCACGTGCTCACGGAGCTTGATTTCAGTGAAGGCGTCGCCAAAGTTCTCAAAGACGTACGCACGGAACGTCTCGGGGAGCGACATGGGAATGGGGGCTGCAACAGCAGAAGAAGTCGAAGTTGTCGAAGTCGCCATGATGTGTGGTCGGTTGATTGGTGGTTTGAATGAGCAGCTTGTGGGCTTGGGAGCGTGTTCAAGAGTGAGCGCTGCAGAAGCGTGCGGTTTGTCGCCCCGCGAGTCGCCACTCGTGCTTTCGACTGCCAATCCGAGACATCTCCAGCGACGAGCTGATGCTGCTCGGATGGCACGAGAGACACAACATCGTGACGATTATTCGAAGAGCACGGGACGAGTACATCAATGAGTCGACAACCACAGTTGATTGTGACAGACATCACTCTGTTTGCATAATCTGTTGATGGTAGGATTATAGACCACGAAATGTCGTTTCAACGAATGTAGACAAACATATCAATAATCATTAATCGTCCCAGCATCAAAACAGCGAAACAATTTTGTTTGCAAATGTTGTATGACAACTCTATAGAAACCCAAACACAGTCACTCACCATTGTTGTCAGTATGTCAAGTAAACGCCCATATGCGCCAGTTGAAAGCGAGTAGTAAACGACTGAAAAGAACGACAAAAGAGCAATGAAGATATACAAGCTAACGAAAGAGTGCTCTCATCACCGTTAACGCTTTCCCGTCCTCTTTAGTATCCGCTAAAGCACAAGCTGACTCTACGTTTTAGCCATGTTTATACATGAATCTCCGTTTTAGCCATGCTGTACAAGCCTGCTATAATTTCATAACCTATGTATAGGACCATGATACAGAAGTTATGCCATTTCAGCACATACATTCAATACATCTGACGTAGCAATATGCCATTTTGCGCAAGACCATTGTGCCAGCGATGCCTGACCATATGCCCCAATGATCGGTGCGGCGGATCGAACTCGGCCTGGCTCGCTTCATCGCGCATCGTCTGACTCTACTGTTGTGCACTTTCTGCGAACGCTCCGAGCAGCTCATTTCGATGCAGAAGTGCGTTTACGATGGCGAGGCAGTCGGGTCGAATCTGAAAGATACTTCAACTGGTATGAATAGCCCATGCGATACTGACACGCGAATGGCTCTCGTTTGTCACTGTTGGTCTGACTAGGAACAAAATCGCAAGTGTCTAGCAATCTAATATCGACAAACGTTTTGGCAAACAGGCTACATGTATTGCTTATGATGTCTTGAATTTGTATCAAGAATTTGCAACGTAAAGCAACCGCTGCGCCATACAAACGCACCGTGTGGCATGCGATCGGGTAGCAAGCTGAACGTCTCTGTTGTCCGTTGCGCAGCGACGATGTGAGACGCTACGCAACGCCAAGCGCGCATCGCAGTCAAAGAGGCCAACCAGGATGATACAGCATCAAGGTCGTGCACCTTCCGACACTCTTGCTCGCCTCCTTCATTCGCTCGCTCATCGATTCTCACGCCACTCATTCCTCATTTCACTTGCCTCACCTCAAGTGATCTACAGAGCATCTCGCTCTCACTCTACACCCGTCACCGGCACAGTCTCCACCAGATCTACCACCACTGCCCGAGCAGAGATGGTCAAGTTCACGCCACCGACGTTCTGCGCACTTCTTGCGCTCTCGGTGCTAAGCACTGCGAACGCAAACGCGTACGGCAGCAGCACTTCGACGGAATCGGCGCCAGCGGACCTCGTATCTGATTGCAAGCCCGGGTGGTTCCCCATCAGCGTCGACGGCTTGAAGGGCGTCTACTGCACCAAGGGTCCAGTCTGCACAGGGTTCGAGTGGGGCAGATGTCCGCCGGAAGGCGAGTGCGTCATCGTCGCGAAGGAGTCTGGCGTGTACGGCTGCGTGAAGAAGGACTCGCCACTTGCTCTCGCTGCGAAAGAGTCAGCCCCGGCAAGGTGCGGCGTGGCCCACGACACCCCGACACTCACTCCTGCGCGAACGGTGCCCACGACGGAGGCAGGAAGCGTCCCGAACCAGGTCACGGAGGAGCTCCCGTTCACCCCTGTCGAGAACCCAGACATTCCTCCATTCACCTTCACTCCACTCGACACGAAGGTGACCGACGCGCCGTCCACGCCCAAGCCAATGACGCCTGCGCCAACGACTTTCAAGCCAAGTGCATCGCCGCAGCCGACGAAAACGACACCTGCAAGTACTTCTACCCCTGCTTCGACAGCGACGACTGCACCGACAACCGCACCGACAACCGCACCGACTACTTCACCGACAACGCACAAGCCTGTCCAGCCACCTGGCTTAGTGTACAACCCAGAGCCAACGATGGCACCGGCTCCAGTCATCACCGAGCCGCTAACGCCAACGAAGAAACCCGAAGCCTCCAATGCGACACCGAGTCCGACGCCGTGCAAGACAAAAGCTGACGGGACACCAGAGTCAAGTGACGCTTCACCACCAACGACTCCCGAGCCACCTGTGACGACTGAGCCGCCTGTCACAACAGTACCAACCACAGCTCCGACGCCAGCGCCATTCACTGCCGTCCCAACGCCAGAGCCATCCACAGTGGTCCCAACGCCAGCTTCAACGCCAGAGCCATCCACTGCCGCACCGACCTCGGCTCCGACGCCAGAGCCAACGACTGCGGTTCCAGCCACTGCGACGCCAACCCCAGCTCCGTCGTCACTGACTCCAACACCTGCTCCGACTCCATGCAAGTCTACACTCGGGAACCCGGTTCACGACAGCGTCGATCAGACCCACGCACCAACGCCGACTACTGCTGGGCCGTATCCGACCCCGATTCCGACCACGGCAACCCCAACTCCTACTTCTGCTACGGCGGATGTGAGCCTCCTGGGGGAATCGGATCTAATGGAGGAGTACTACGGAACCGTCGCGCCGACGGACGACGCCCACTCACTCGAAGACCTCCGACACCGCCGCAGCCTGCGTCACGCATAGGCGATCGGTAGAGCGAGTTGCTCGGTGAGCGTTCTCCCAGCCTTGTAGCTCTATCGCGTCTCTCTTGCGCTCGGATGTGCGTGCGCAGCGAGCGCTGCACTTTTGTATCTATCTCTTCATCTCATTTCTAGTCGACGGTGCATACCGACGACACTGGCTGCCAGCTTTCACCAGAAAATCTTGCATGCACACATACACCATCCAATCTACCCACCACTCTTCATCCTCTCTCTATCTCTCTATCTCGTGGACGCGATCGATCTCTCGAGCTTCCTGATGTCACTACTACTGCACCACATCGCGTTCCAGATCGATGTCAATGGATGACTTATATTGTCGCGAATGGACTGTGTCGTGATGCCATGCAGCACAACGTAGTCCTTCCACATGTCCATGTGATGTTATAAGCGTTTCAGTTGCACTCCGTTGACCACGCGACAACGAGTCAGCGTGCGCGCTGGACTTGGTCAGCTCGACACCGCATCGTGTCTGTGTTTCTCTTTCAGCACTTCGACTTCGATCTTGAGATACTCGAGATGCTGCGCGTTAAGTCGCTCGACGTGAAGCTGATCGTCTCGTCGCGCAATCTCTTCAGTATACGAACGCAGGTCGTCGATGGTGACTCGGCGGTTAGGACGTACTTCTTGGACTCGGTGTGCTATTCTGAGTTTCATATTGCGCCTGCTAAAACTCTGAGGCATCGTGCGCGGCAACCATATCGCACTGCTCGCTTGTTCGTGCATCGTGCACGTCGTCGAGCGAGTCGAGACCGAAGCGATCGCGCATGGCAGCACGCAGCAATGACGTGTACGAGATCGTGGCGAACGAAGAACTGCCGATGTTTGACGCGACGATCAAGACGAAAGACGTGCTGCTGTGCCCGCGCGCGCGCCAGGTCTTTAACGCGCTCCTGTGGCGCTTCAAACCACTGCTCCTGCCGAGCTACTTCTTTGGCCACTGTCTGCGCTTGGTCGCGCTCTTCACACCCATAGCGATTGGACGCTGGGTCGCACTCGCAGCGCCGCTGTTCGAGGTCCCCATGATCGTCGTGACATTGCTGTCGTTCCGCATCGAGTACATTCGCGTCATCGCACGCACGTTTGACTACTGGTTCTTCACGACAACAAACACGATCTGGCTCGCGTGTGCCGCCCTGATCTTCCAAGACGCGCGCATCGCGCTGCTGCCCGTCTGCTGGCTCGCAGTTCAGAATGCCGTGAGTATGGACGCGTTCTTTAGCAACTTTAGCGCCGTGATCGCGGCGTGCATTGCGATGGCTGCGATGTTGTTTGCGTGGGAAGCCGGCATCGCGATGCAGCTCATCGACGAGATGCACAGCGTCGCGCTCGTGTCGACGCAGCACCATACGATCTCAGCCGACGACGTGATGGCGAATGCGACAGGCACGATCCTCGTGCTCCTCGTGCGTCTCATCTACCGCCGACGCTCGCTCGCGCACCGCGAGTGGGGGATGCACTTCCAGACCGTCCAATCCATGGCGTATCGGTGCAAAGTGCGGCTTCAGCGCTGCGGATCCACCACGCAAGGACCGGCACGAGCAGCGTTACCAGACACTCGAGCTGCGCCGTCAGCGAGCCGTGGCGACACATCAGCTGGACATCAAGCCCAGTCTCCTGTCGATACACACGCCCCGCGACTAGCGTCACCGACGTGGCATCCAGCATCCGTCGCGTCCAAGGCGCTAAACACCGAACAGCAGCTCCCTCGCATGCTTGCGATGCGGTTCGTCACGCCATCTGTATCGTTCGACGCAGCCGATATCGTCGCGCCGTGGATGCGCGCCTATGCGTGGCCGATGACGTCGGTCGTCATGGTTGTGCTGTACACGATCGGGATCGTCTGTCCAGCGCTGACGCTCGCGATCGAAGCCTCGGGCCGCGAGCTCACATCGACGCAGCGCATTGGCGCGAATGTCCTTGCAGGCGTCACGGTCGTTGCAGCTGTCCTCTTCTGCGGCCAGTTTGTCTGTTTGTACCAGCGCCAGCTACTGCGCCGTGTGTGCACGTCGTTTGACTTTGTGTTCCTATCGCTGCAGCTCACGCTCGCGCTCGTGGCAGTGTGCGACCTCGTGCAATGGGACTGGCGCCGCTGCTCGCCGCTAGTTGCGAGCTGGATCTGGACGCACTGGGTCATGACGCTCGACGCGCTCCTGCCTGTGTTGCGGCGCGAAATCGCGTTCGACATCACCTACGCGATACCTGTAGTGCTCGTGCGACTCATCCTCCAGTGCGTCCTCGTGTACTACGTCGCATGCTGGAACGAGCACCTCGGTTTGCGCAATCGCTTGCTCGTCCATGGCGTCATCGCTGGCCACGATGTGCGTATCTACGTCCTACCGTTTGCTGCGAGTCGCGTCGTGACGAACGTTGTCTGGTGCGTGCGACTCCTGTGGCGCATCGCGCAGCGCGACTCGGTCGACGAGCTCATCATGCTCCAGGGCAACGTCGAGTACGACTGCGTGCGGCTGCGACGCAAGCGCACGACTGTACTGACGACTGCGTTCGCACGCGTTCGCAACTCGCGGTTGTCGAATGCGTTCCGGCGCACATCAGCAGTCGTCGTGCCATCTTCGTCATTGAGCTTGCAACATGTGCCACGTCGTGCTCGACCACAACTGCCGAGCTCGGACATACAGCCATGACAGACATCGCTAGGAGTGTCGAGCATCTAGAAATTGCTATATCAAAGTTGAGTTGCTGCTCGTATAACCATGTGAAGCTCCAAAATACGATCGGAATGCTCTTGTACACAAATGACCTTGTACGCAGCATGATCTAATAAGCGACATGCTCGTATAAACGACAATCACAAATAAATAGACTACAACTCGCACTCACGCAGCATGCGCAACGACGCTCGCACTGCCAGCAGCATTCGCAGCTGCGCTCGATGCCGCAACGTCGTGCGCAAACACGACGCGTCGCGGCGGCCGCACGACCGTGAGCGAACTGCGGCGCGGCAATAGCGCAACACCTGCGCGGAACGCATCGAGAAAGTCGCGCGCAATGCGCAGTGCGCGGACGTGAAGTAACATTGCAAGCAGCACAAACACCGCGAGCAGAATCGCGGCTGGCGCGCCATCGTGCGCTTCGCGGACCTGGACGTCGCGCACAAAGAACGACAGGAAGACCCAGGCGAGGAACAGCAGCATGACGTAGTTGGCAGCAATGAACACGATGACACACGCGAGGTTGTACCGCGAGCCTTGCTGGCGCATGCGGCACGCGCTGTAGCCGACGAATCCGGTTAGAAGGCCACTTGCGGACATCACGTACGTTGGCCACGCAAAGAACGTCATGACGTAGAGGAGGAACAGAAAGAACGCGATCCAGCGGTACTGCTCGACTGCTTCGAGCTGTGCGCGCGTGAGCACGACAACGAGCGACGGTGCAGCTGTGTGCGAGTGCGATTGGGATAACGATCGGAGCGTGAATGGTGCGTTTGCTGCAGCTGCAGGCGTTGACTGGACGAGCAGGAAGCGCACGCCATTGCTGCTGCTTTGGTTGCTGGTTGCTGGAGCAGCGAGACCGCGTGGAGCGTGTGCAGCGCCGATTGGTCGAGCGAGTGCGATCGGCGGGAGACTCGCAGGTCGCGGCGCGCGTGGGTGTTGTAGCGGCAGTGGCGCAACGCCGTCGTCAGTCGCTGCGATGTACACGTCGGCGTCGTTCATACTGTCGCCTATGTTATCGGATGTCGTGTAGTCATCATCGTCATGACTGGCGTGCAGCACGCACGCTGTCGTCGTCTCCGCCATGTTTGTCTCGATATCGCTGGAAACACACACGCACGTGCACGCACGCGTGCTTGCAGCCCTCGGTGTGTCGTGCTGGTGCGCTGGTCGTGCAGCAGTCGGTCGAGCTGTCGAAGCTGCGGCCGCCTGCGTTCGTTGTGGTTCAGGTGCTTGTTGTGTTTGCGTGTCGCAACTCGTTCGAATTGGCAGGAGTTCAACACAAGCGCGGCATTCGAATGTGTGGATGTAAACGCACTCGATACTGTCGAACGCCGTCAATCGATCGAGCCAGCTGTGTTCATGTCGCACAATCGCCATTTTGTCTACCGTTTCTTACGGCTAACTGCGCAATGGTTTTGGCGAGTAAACATGTTTGACTCGAATTGACTCGGCTACATGCTGCTGCAATTGACTCGAACCGATTTTGTGTGCGTTTTGTGTTGTTGCAAATGCTGATATTATTGTTATTGTTGTTTTGTAGGGCTCTGCGCTTGTTCACGCTCGCATCGTTTTCAGTCCTTGTGTGAGCAATTGCGACTGCAGATTTGAATCAGCACGACACCCCACAGCATCAACACAGCACGCAGCAATGGGCAAGATCGACGCACGTCTCGCTGAACTCGGCTACGAGCTGCCAGCTGTCGCACCGCCTGCAGGCAACTACGTCAACGTCGTGCGCTCGGGCAACCTCGTCTTCACTTGTACGTCACTCTGTCGTGTGTCTTGCTGTCGCTAGTGCGCTGCTCGTAGCGTCATACATTTACACACACACACACAGCTGTGCTCATCGCTCGCTCGCTTGTTGTGCACTTGTGCAGCTGGCCACGTGCCATTCACTGCGACCGGTGAGCTCATCAAAGGCAAAGTCGGCCAGGACGTGACGCAAGAGGACGGCTACAAGGCCGCACAGCGCATCGTGCTCGGACTGCTCGCAACGCTCAAGCGTACGTGCTGTGTCTCCTGCCTGTATGTATGGACTCTGTATGTAGGAGCACTCACGCTATGCGCATCGACCTGCCTTGCCTTCTAGATGAGCTCGGCGACCTCGACCACATCAAGCGCATCGTCAAGCTCACGGGCTTTGTGAACTGCGTCGACGGCTTTACGAACCAGCCAGCGGTCGTGAACGGCGCGTCCGACACGCTCGTCGAGATCTTTGGCGCCAAGGGCAAGCACGCGCGCTCGGCCGTCGGGACGAATGCACTGCCGATCAACGTGACGGTCGAGATCGAAGCGATCGTCGAAGTCGAGCCAAGTGCGCCGTCGCTCTCGTCGGCGCTCTGAGGCGGCGAGCCCGTGTGAAGCATGGTTGCACTTCGTGTTGACCCAGCAACCGTCCCATCTACCTCCTAGCCATCTCTTGATACGAGTCTCGATGCGCCGTCTACAGTCTAGCTGCTCGGTCTAATGCGGACGATTGAACACGCATTGCGTTGACTGGAACGCAGGCGAGTGTCTGGTCTACGTGTCGTGCACATACATACACACAGTCAATCAATGTGGGTCGACATGAACAGTGTCAGATACATGTTCACTCACTTGTCGCTCATCCCACTCGTCAGTCGTCGCGACTGAGCTTGGTAGTGTGCAACGGTTTCAGATTGCAATCTGCATGAGCGTCGATCGCTGCAGCGACTGCTGTGGTTGCGATGGCAGCATTCGCCTCACGCAGTAGCAGTAGCAGTCGCATCTGTCGCGCTAGCACGACTGCTACGCCGCCACGCGCGTGCAGCTCGCACTCGCGTCCCTCCAAGAGTGCTACAACGCAGTGCTGCTGCGTCGTGTCGAGCGCAGCCACACAAGTATCCGCACGCACCAAGTGCTTTACACTGATCGGGTCGTCAGCTGACCGTGCAGGTGTCTCACAATGTGTCTGTATGTCTGTACGTGACATATGCTGTCACAGCCGTACAGCGCGGCTCGGTCGACGCGTGCATGACATTCCTCGAGCACATGACGCTGCCGTCGTGTCGCGACGCTGCGACGCGATCGGATCCACTCGTGTCGGATCGAACGAGCAAGTCACAACCTCCCAAACAGCGCGACGCGATCGTGTGGCGAACGATACCGCTCGAACGGCTCACGCCGTGTCCGCTGCAGTCGACTGCACAGTACTACGAGCTCAAGGTGCGTCGTGATTCGCTTGGCGTGGCTAGACTGACAGCCCGCAGACTGACACACCAGCGTCGCTGGATCGTTGGTGCTTGTAGGCAAAGCTCTCGCTCCAGCCGCTCGTGCTCATGGTGCTGCTTGGGAACGAACAGTACGTCGTCGTCAGGCATGCGTATACGTTCACAGTGTAAGCGGGGGCAACCACACTGTCACTCAGTATGGGTCTAAACTACCTGGACGCTGCGACAGACCGGCGGAGCTGCAGCTTTCGACGAGCGCCAAGTTGCTGGTGCGCGAGCGCGACGACCGCACGAGCATCCGGCGCCGAACGATCGCACTCGAGACGCATGTTGCCGAGCTCGAGCAGCAGTGCCTCTGGACGTTTCGACGTCTCGAGGGCCGGCCGTCACTGCTGCTCATTCCGAGCCACTGCATCAGCCGACGCACACGCACGCTGTATGCGTGTCTCCGCCTCATTGACGGCCGCGAGCAGGCGCTTCAGCGCGAGCAGCATATGCCGCTCAACGACAACCTGAGCGGACCGCAGTCGTCAACTGCTGCAGCGACGACGGCAGCCGCACCGCCGCCGATCCTCACACTGTTCTCGAGCGTGCAAGAGCCACTGCCACTTGCGCGTGGCGATGCAAACAGCCGATGCGGTCGCATTGAGCGCCAGAGTTCACGCATGTTTACGATCGATCATCGTGCGCGGTTTGCGCCGTTCGTGATCACGCTCACGACGTCATTGACGCAGAATACCGCGTCGGGTGGTGGCACTGGTGCAGCAGCGGTGCTCGCAGCCCAGACGCCGCCATCGACTCCAGTTCGTCAGTCGCTGCGTTCAAGCGTTGCCGACAGCAGCAGCGACGCGGACGGAGTAGCGACTGCGCACTCGTTCGTCTTTGTCGTCAAGTCTCACGACGACGACGTTGCAGCG
>JAASGP010000236.1:0-27495 GCA_023334275.1 Globisporangium carolinianum | reverse complement strand
GTATTTGTTAGCTGGGCTACATATTTAAGTGACAGAATGTACGCAATACATTACCATCACAATTCAGTGCGTACCGCATCGTATTCTTATTCTCTATACACGAGTTATTAAAACAGCAAAGTAGAAACTGATTTTGGCGTGTAGTTTTCAAATACTTGATGTCATAACGATTTAATGTTAAGTGGACAGTATTTTGTAGGATAAATACGTCAAATCACACTGAATAATTTCGATGAACATATCATATCTGTCCAAATAATAAACAAAGACAATTAACGTGATATATGTAGAATGCAAGTACCATATGGAGAATGTACTAAACAATATCGATATATTTTGAATGCAGAATATGGTACGTAAACGCTGAGCTCTTTATATGCTTCTAACAATGCATCGGCTGATAAAACGTCGGTATCGTTGATGTGCAACATGTGTGTATTGTATCGATGATGTTCAACTGCAATTATATGTTCTAATATGCATATTGCTAATTACAATATGAACCGGCAATACAACCAAACAGAAAAATGGATAACCAGTCATCCTACTGTTAACCGCGTTATGGCCATGGAAATCGCGATCTGTACGTTCTCAGCTCCACTCGCTGTCACATATCCACACATCACAGCATAACGCGTTCTGTGATGACCCGGTCGTGAGCTGTTGCTGGTGCTCGACACCATGTGTGGGTGGGTGCACGTTACTCGATCGCCACGTGTGAGCAGATTGCGCTGCAGCGTGCGTCAACAGGATAGTCGATGTGTGGACAAGTGGTACCAGTACGGTTGTTGCGACGACCAACCACCGCTGACAATATTAATAATATTACCACACGATATATCTTCAGAATGCACAAGCGCACGCATCATGTAGCCGCAATTGTGGGCTCGTCCAATCGAGTGGACAGAAGACATAGAAAGCGCAAGATAGACTGCTGTTCCACGTTGCAACATGCGAAGAGCAGCGAATGGTTGCTGCTGCCGTCTGTTGTTGCTCCCTTCTTCAGCATTCGCATTCGCCGATCCGTCGCCGCTGGCTCACGACGTGCCTGACGACACGACCGACGCGCGCCAACAACCACACCAGCAACGATGTACGGCAGCAGCAGCAGCAGCAGCAACCAGCAGGCGCCCGGCCACGAGCAGCAGCGCTTGCTGCCGTCGTACTCGCCTGCCAACACCCGGCTCGAACACGGCGCTGGCCGCGACAACCATGCAGCAAACGTCGCGTCCGCATGGCCGGCAACGTTCGAAGAGGGCGTCGAGACCTAGTACGTTTGCATCCATACGATCACTGAGCAGTGTAATGCGTCTGTAGGTCGTATATTGACACGCACACATTGCGCTCTTTGCGCTCTGCAGCATGGCGTCGCCTGCTGCGGTCCTGCGCCGCACGCACTCGGGCTCGTTCTCTGAGCACTCGCGCATCCTGCAGCCAACGACGCCCGACGCGCGCACAGCCGCGACGAACAACATCCACGACCTGCACGGCACCAGCAGCTCGACGTACGGCAAGATGAACTACAAAGAGGCCGTGTTCAATGCGATCAACGTGCTACTGGGCGTCGGCGTGCTCTCGAGTCCGTTCGCATTGCGCTCGAGCGGGCTGCTCATTGGCGTCCCGCTCTTCCTCTTCTTCACGCTCGTGACGAACCACACGGGCAAGCTGCTTGGCTACTGCCTCAACTACCAAGAGGGCATGCAGGTGCGATCTACGTAGACTACTGACTGGCTGATTGGTGTTCTCGGTGGGTATTGTCACGCAATGGCTCACACTCGTGTATATATATGGCTGTATGTTCGGATGCATGTGGCTGTAGACGTACCCGGACATTGGCGAAGCAGCGTTTGGCACGCGCGGACGGCTCGTGATCAGCGTCATCTTCTTCTCGGAGCTCTTCACTGCATGCGCAATGTTCAATGTCCTCAGTACGTCTATCGCATTGTCATTCGTTTTCTGATTCTTCTTCTTCTTCTGACATGTGTTTGTTCCTTATTTTATCATTTCGCTAGTCGGCGACACACTTGCAGCACTGCTGCCGTCGTTCACCGAGCAGCAGCTCACTGTGTTGGCGTTCCTCCTGATTCTCCCGACGCTCTGGACGACGCACCTGTCACTCCTGTCGTACTTTAGCATCATCGGCATCCTCTCGTCGCTCTTCTGTCTCTTCACGGTCTTCTACGTCGGCTTTGCAATCGACCCAACAGCGCCAAACTACACACTCGGGAGCCTCCGATCGCCGCAGCCGCTCGAAGTCGTTGCAGACGTCGAGCGCATTCCGCTTGCAATCGGCCTCACGATGGTCGCGTTCGGCGGCCACTCGGTCTTTCCGTCGATCTGCTCGTCGATGGCCGACCGGCGCGAGTACCCGCGCGTGCTCAACGTCGCATATGCGATCGTGTGTCTTGTCTACGGTGCGATCGAACTGGCCGGGTACCTCATGTTTGGCGTCCACACGTCAAAAGAGATCACGCTGAACCTCATTGCCGTGTTTCCCGGCGCGCTCACGCGGCTCGTGGTCTGGACAATTGCGCTCAACCCGATGTCAAAGATCGCGATCACGATCACGCCGATCGCGCTTGCGCTCGAAGAGTTTGTGCTCTCGCCGGCCGAGATGGCGCGCCCGAGTAGCCGCCGCACGCAGCTCTTTCGCGCGTTTCTGCGGACCGTCATTGGCGTCGCGACGCTCTTTTGCGCGCTGTTTGTGCCGCACTTTGCGCGCGTCACGTCGTTCCTCGGTGCGTTCTTTGCAATGCTTGCGAGCGTCTTTTTGCCGTGTGTCTGCTACATCAAGCTCTTTGCGCATCGGCTGCCCAAGTGGGAAGTCTGGTTGAATGCATCGCTCGCAGGATTGTCGCTCGTGTTTGCAGCAGTAGGGACCATCGCGTCGTTCGTGTCGCCAGCCGAGTGATTGAGTGTGGACTGCGTACGAGATGCCGAGGTTGAGCACGTACGTACAGGAAGAGGCAGTCCCTCATGAGTACAACCCCACCCACTCATTACAAGTATTCGTAGTCGCCACGAACGTCCTCAATCGATACGTTGCGTGTGGTAGTTGCTGGTGCGTGGATGGTCGCTATGATCGACAGACTGTGTTGGGGGATAGCTGTCGAAAATCGCTAGCCTCCAGACCTCTCACGACTTCCGAAAGGCCTCTGCAGCCCTCTTGCGGCCTCTAATACTTTAGATCTCGCGACGTTTCACCAGCTGACTGTCCGTCTGCAGTCGTTGTCGTCTTGGGCCAATGGCTCCAGAGCCGCGACGACGCGGCGCCGGTTCATATGCGCGCACGAGACGAGCTCCGTGGACTCGCACCGACGTCGTCGTCCTTGGCGTCGTTCCACCTCGCAGCAGCGACAACGACGACAGCAGCAGTAGCAGCAACCACGCACGAGCTGCCGACGACGCGACTCGGTACTGCCATCCATCCGACGACAGTAGCAGCAGTGCACGAGCTGCCGCCGCTCCGTCCGAGCGTCCCGACGCTCGATGAGCTCGTGGAGAAGTCGCGGCACGACGCGATCGTCGGGCTCCAGCGATGGTGCGCGTCTGCATGGCGTCGCACTCTCTCTCTCTCTCTCTGGCTGCTACTACACGTTCTCATCTGTACACATCCACGCACAAACATACACAGGTGGCGACGGCATCACGGCAACCAGAAACGCGTGACCGAGCTCCAGGACGTCGTGCGGAGCCACGCGCAGAAGCTCATTCGCACCAAGCGCAGCGCGCGTATTCGCGCCAAGATCCGTGAGCTGCTGCTCCACGCCGTCTTCCTCTACTGCTACTCGGCGAGCACGAGCACTGCGTTTACTGGCGAGCGCCTCGCGCGGTTCACGAACGCACCGATCAGTACGTCGCGCCTTATGCAAGCGTCACTGTGTGTATATGAACGTAGCGGGTCATACTGACCGCCGCTGTCGTCCTTGCCAATACGTCTGCGCGCACGCAGCTCAGCTCATGAGCGCCGAGTTCGCTGTCCCTACTACTGCTACTACCAGCACAGCAGCTCCAGAGCGCAAGACGTTCTACCGGATAGCAAACGCACCAGAGCTCTTTGCGTGGCTCCGCGGTCCGTTCCTCGCACTCGCGTACCCGCCAGTCGCCACGAGCAGCTCGACCAGCCAAAGCGGCGATGACAATGACAATGGCAACGTCGTGTTCCAGACAAGTCGCGTCGTCGGTGGCATTCGCATCGGGCAGCTCCGGGTCATGCGTACCGACTGCACGAGTCGTGTATCATCCTACTTTGCGATAGTCTCGACATCAGCTGCTGCACCGCTGTACTGCTACGGCACCACGCGCGGCGACTTTGACACTGACGTCGAGTCGACGGCGTCGTTTGGACACGGCATCGACAGCGACGACAGCAGTACTGACACGTTCCCATTCCCGTTTGCAGGGCTCAACGGTACCGACACGCTCAAAGAACGAACACACCGCTTCTCGTCGATGACAGTCGGTCCGCAGACGCTACCAGCGCCAGCGTTCTCAGTCGTGTTGCCGCGCGCGGACGCGACGCGTGCACGCTCTGTGCTCGACTGGATGGAGCGCAACACGTACATTGACGCACACACGCGTGCGATCATACTCGACCTGAGCCTCGTGAACGTCATGCTGCGCCACGTCCTCACACTGCGACTCGTTGTCGCATTCCCTGCAAGCGGCGGCGCAGTCCCGACGCTCATCGCGACCGCTGCACCGGTGACCAAGAGCTTTCTGTTTGACACCGAGCAGCTGGGCAAGTCGGCAGCGGACGTCGCAGTGCTCGCGTTCTACGGCTACTTCCTCGCGTCTGAGGTGCTCGCGCACACGGGTCGACGCCGCAAAGCGGCCGCACTGCATGCACTGCAGTGGTCCACGCGCTTTGGCTCCGTCCCTCGTGTGCTCAGTCTTGTCGTGTATGTCGTTGTGTGGCTTCTACGACTCGCCGCGCTCGTGAGCTTCCCGACCGACCTGCCGCTCGCGACCGACACGTTCATGTCGCTCCGTGCGTTCACCGAGCCGCTGCGACTCGCGCAGCACTTGCTCGCACTCAACACGATTCTCGTGTGGCTCGTGCTGCTGCTGCTGCTGCGCGTGTCGCGTGACGTCGACATCGTCGTGCGCACGCTCCTTGTCGCCAAGACGAAGTTGCTGACGCTTCTGCTCTGCTTTGCAGTGCTCGTCGTCGGCTACGCGAGTGCGCTCGTCGTTGCGCTCGGTGCAACGCACGACGCGCGCGGCTTTGAGAGCGTCGCGAATGCTGTGCGCTCGCTGTTTGGACTCGCGTTTGCGTTTACACTCGGCTCCGACTCCGACTCCTGTACCGGTGCCGACAGTGTCAGTGTACTATACACTGGTTCGGTATCATCGACCCGCACGGCACTGCTCACATCGTTCGTGCTGCTTCACGCCTGTGTGCTAGCGAACCTCTTCCTCACCGTGATCTACGAAGCGTACTGCACGGCGCGCGACGACGTCGTGCGGCAGCAACTCCGGTCGGCGCACCGACGCGTGAACCTCGTTGTTGAGATTGGCCGGTACGCTATGGCGCTTGCTACGGACGTCAGCGCAGCCGTCACGACGTGCTGCGCGACGCGCCGTGCGAAACAGACGCTGGTGCGGAGCGCGTCGCGACTCGCAGTCGTGCGTGCGCTGTCATCGTCGCGCGCCGTGCAGCGTAGCGCTAAGGTTCTTGCTGGCCACGTCGGTGCGCTCGGCGCACTCGGCAGCAAGCTCGTGCACTCGGTCGTCGCGTCCGAGCGCTCGGACGACAGCGAGTTCGACGACGACGACGACGATAGCAGCGGCGATCGCGAGTCGAGACAGCGCGACGGCAGTCGTCGCCGCGTTCTGCGTGGCAGTACTGGCGTTGGAGCGCGCCATCACTTTCGCCACCGACCTGGCGGTGCGTGGCCCAGTAGCGGCATTAGTACCGGTGCCACTGGCGCTGTAGCTACTGGAGACGACGGTGCGAGCTCGCGGCTGCTGCAAGGCATGATCCTGCAGCTCGCGCTGCAGAACGAGAGCCTCTTGCGGTCGCTCGACGACGTCCGGAGCGACGTCCAGCGTCTCACAGCGCTCAGTGCAATGGACGGCACGAGTCGCCGCGTGCTGCTCTCACCGGCGTCACAGACGCGACTCGCTGGTCGCACAACGTCGCGCAAGCCGTCGATGCTCGCGACGCCGCATCACTCACAGCACTCGCTGCCGCACTTGTCCGACCACGCCGAGACGACCGAGAGTGGTGTGTGATGCTGAGCAAAGCGACGTGCAAGAGTACTAGAAGTACTATAACGATACGATATGTAAAACGTCAACAGAGTCGCGACACTTGTCGGTTTTTGACCAATCAGGGCAGCACATGCCTTTGTTGATATAGAATAATCGAGCAATGTATTCATTAGAATCAACAATACAATGCATCTTGTTATCGTTATAAACGGCGTCAATGTTGACCATATTTACAATAATCAGCACCGTTAAATCGTCCATAAATATAAAATAGCAGCACAGTGGTAGGACAACTACGAGATTGCGTCCAATAGGGATGGGCGCAGCATCTGCTGTACAACAGCCAGTAGCGCCAACTACAAGCTCATCATCATACTGCACACCAATGTCCACCGAGTTAACCAGTCCATCGCTGCTGATGCTGTGATAATAAAGATAATATATGTTTTTCTAGCATTCTCCATTGTATATGTCGTCGCTCGATATCGTGACTCGGATGGAATCGATAGTTTTGGATTGGATGGTTTATGTTTGCGATATTCGAATTTTGTGTTTTTACCAGGCGGTCCGCTTTCCATTTCTTGTCATTTTATTATTCAGTCTGCTCATATTATATTAGACAATAGGGTGTCGGCAATTCGACATGGACAACACTTGGACAAAACAACACCTGGACGGTAGCTTTAGCTTTTTGTTGGTAACTAGTGGCCTTTCGGCTGCTGGTCACACACACTCGCTCACTCGAACAGCAAGGCACGATCAGAGTCACTCGCTCTCTCTCGCTCAGCTTGCGTGCGAGTGAGGGAGTGCAGAGCGCCTGCGATGGTCGCAGTGGCGACGCCGAACAGCATGCAGCGCCACTGCGTCTGGCGGCAGCTGCTCGGCGACAGCGCGGCAGCAACGACCCGAGGCGCCGCGACCGCATCGGCAGCGAGAAGCAGCTCCCAGCAGCAGCAATCACAATCACGTACACAAACGCACACAGCGACGTCGTCGACACCGCATGCAACGTCGACGCCATCGGCATCTGCTGCGTCGTCGTCGCCTGGACCGCGGTCGGGCCACGCAATGACGCTTCTACGGCCGAGCGGCAGCGTCTTGCTCTTTGGCGGCTCGGACGGCAAGATCCATTTCAATGACTTGTACGTGCTCGAGCCGCTCGAGTACGCGGCGCTCGGTGCGACGCAAGAGTCGAGTACCAGCAGCGAGCTCTCGCTCGACATGAGCGCTGTCGGCGAACTCGCCGGCCTCTCGCAATCGTCGACAGGGTCAGTCGACGATGGTGACAATGACCCACATGGGTCACAGACTGCAACGACTGCATCTGAGCGCGACGACCACACAGGCGGAACTGGCAATGAGCCACTCGAGCTGGCACTCCAGTGGAAGCAGCTCGCTGTGACGTACTCGCCGTCGCACTATGCAGCTGCAGCTGCTGCTGCTGCTGCAACAACGAATGACTCACATGCGGATGCAGCAGTCGCGAGCAGTCTCGAGTCGGACGACAGTCGCTGTGACCCAACAGCCAACGAACTGCCGTACGTCGGCGGCGGCCGCGACTACCACTCGATGCACTACGTCCCGACAACGCGCGACGACGAAGCGCAGCGCGGCATGCGCGTGCTCGTGCTCGGGAACATCCTTGTCGCAGCTGAAGACGACGCGACGCGGTTCGAGATCGACGACTTTCGCATCGAAGAAGTGCGCGTGCGGCAGCCGATGCTCGAGGCCCAGTGGATCGCCCAGCGCTTCACGAGTCTCTGGCGCCCACGTGCGCGGCAAGCGCACAGCAGTGTGGTACGTTGCTGCAGATGGGTCATTGTTTCTCCCATCGAGCTCTATATTCTGGTTGACTATAACTGACTCGCGTATGTTCCCAATGTCCCAATGTCGTAATCAACCCACATGTCCCACCATGACCCC
Organism: Globisporangium carolinianum; assembly: GCA_023334275.1. Taxonomy (NCBI): domain Eukaryota; phylum Oomycota; class Peronosporomycetes; order Pythiales; family Pythiaceae; genus Globisporangium; species Globisporangium carolinianum. The sequence continues at coordinate 19,356 of JAASGP010000236.1, read as the reverse complement.
ATATACCCACAACCGTAGCTCTTGGGAAACCATCTCTATTGCTTTGGCGGCAAGAACGCTTCGACGACTGCGTTCTACAACGACATCTTTTACTTTGACGTCCAGCGCAACGAGTGGGTCAATCCCGCGCCAACTGGGAGTTTCCCAGCGCCACGGTCGTACGCCGGCATGGCCGCAAGTCGCGACAAGATCTACATGTACGGCGGTTACGACGGCCGGCAGCAGTTTGGCGGCATCTACGTCTACGACGTGCAGCTCAGTCGATGGGACAAACTCGCACCTGCCGGCGATCGCCCCACGGCGCGTATGAACCACTCGCTCACGTTTCTCCCACCCCATCAGCTCATTTTGTTTGGCGGCCGCGAGCACTCGAGTCGCCAGAACGACCTCTCGCTCTTTGACATCCCGACTGCGACGTGGACGCAGCTGAGTCCCGACAGCACCGCGCGAGTGGGTCGTTCGCGCAGTAGCAGTCGTAGCAATACCCCAAGGGCGGTTTCATTGACTTCTGGGGCTCCAACGTCAAGTGGGATACTAGCGAATGCCTCGCCAGTGGGTCGCACCGCACATGCGGCCGTGCACTACGATTTGCTCTCGCGCAGTGCACGGCGTCGGCAGCCACCACCGCCCGAGGGCGAGCAGATCCTCATCTTTGGCGGCTACGGCGGGTCGCTCCAGTGGCTCAACGACCTCCAGCTACTCACGATCCCACGCAACGTGCTCACACCCGACGCACTGCCACCAGTCGCGCAACGCCACAATCGTCCATGTACGTTTGTCAGTGGGTTAATGGGTCACAAGCTGCAGTGACGTACTGATAGCGTGCACTGACTGCGTGTGCCTCACGTACATAGCCACTCCGTGTCGTCCCAGAGACGAAATGGGGCGATCGCAGTCGGCGCCACCGCAGCTCTCGCAGTGTTCGCAGTCCTCCCAGCAGTACTCCCAGCAGCAGGCGGGTCGTTCGACCCACAGCAGCAGTAGCGACACGCCACTGTCGGTGCTCTCGGACATTACGAACCAGACGCCAGGGCTGCCACTGCCAGCATCGAGCGCATCTGGTGCGTCTGCTGTCGATACGTCGCGAATGGGTCATTGGTACCAAATGGGACGAACTGACAACGATACACGTGTCTACAGAGTCGCAACCGCGCGAGCGCAAGAAGCGCAAGCGCCAGAGCGGCAATAGCGACTCGCAAGACACGTCGCCAAGCAGCACCGAGTTGGTTGTGTCACCAACGCACGTCGGCACGCAGACTGCGATCATCCAGCTCCTGCAGTGCAACGAGCGGATCGAAGCAGTGCGTCGATGTGTATAGTCCTATGCATACTCGTATGTCTACCCCGCAGCCTTACGCTGTACGATATATGCGTACTGGTCCTAGAACGTCGCGCGCCTCACGCAGGAACAGACGCTGCGTCGACACGAGTCGCTCGCGCGTTTGGACCTCGCAAAGCACAACGAGCGCCTCGAGACGCAGCTCCGCGCCGCGCACAGCAAGATCGAGACGCTCGAGCAAACGCTCGCAGTGCGCGACGCCGAGACGCGCACTATACGCGAGCAGCTCGTTGCAGCTGACGCCGAGCTGCTTGTGTACCGCCAGAGCCTCGCGACTGTGCCAGCACTCAAGCAAGAGGTGCGTGTGTGCTGTCGCTCCTACTTGCTCACATGTATACCCATCATATGCATACGTATGCGTATACACGTCTGCATCTATAGCTGCTCGATGCGATCCAGCAGTCGAATCAGTACCAGTTTTCTGCAACGAACCTGCTCGAGAACAAGCTCGCAGTCATCCACGACACGCTCGAAGAGATCCGCCACTGCGCCGGTGAGCGCACCGAGACCGACGACTCGCCGCAGAAGAAAGACAGGTGTGTATACCCATGCATATCTGTGTATATGAGTGTATATTTGTATGTGTCTGCGTATGCCTGGAGGTCGTAGAGTCGGCGTCACGACGCAGTGGGGTGCTGCTGCGCGAGTTGGGTCGCGTAGTGCCCCACGTGGCTCTGCCTCTGAACGGCGGGACGTGGGTCATTCATTCAATCGCCCAGTCACCGCCACCTCCACACAGCAAGTGTATACTATCGCCTGATGACTTTGCACGCGTAGAACTGCTTGCAAGGACAGATACGGATAGAACAGTCTCCCCCTTTTCTGTATACCTGTATCTGCCTATGTATACGAATGGGTATATATATGCATGCATGTATACACAATGCAATGAAACGCGTATACCATGCACTCACTGCACATCACTGTCGAGCAGCATGTTCCCGGACGACAAGAGCCAGCTATCGCAGCAGCTGCCGCTCTTCCACGAGCGCGTCGTGCTGAACCTCGAGGAGCGACTGCGCTCGGCACTCGCTGCAAACGAAGCGCTTGCCGAGAAGGTGCGTCTGTCTGTGTCTGTGTCATGTCTCCTGGCTGCATATGCACTCACATCATTGTATACGCTACGTGTCGTGTACCACGTATAGCTCCGCACAACCGACGCGAAGCTCCGACGCGCAGAAGGCACGTCCGAGCGCATTCGGCAGCTCTCGCTTGCGTGGATGCACGAGAGCGACGCTGCGACGTAGCGACGACAATAGTATACGTTCTTGCGGATGCCGATACGCGACGTGCTGTCCAAGTATACACCAAATGCGCCAGAGTCCAATGATTGGGTTAAATCTGCCTATCTGTAGCTGCTGATAGGCACCAGACGCGTCACAAGCACTCAGCTAGCACGCGGAAACGCGAGGTCGCCGAGGATGTTGCTCACTGGTCCCGCGTGTCCGTCCTGCGACGCAAACGACTCGAGTAGGTTTGCGAGCAGGTTGAAGTCCAAGTCGAGCGGCTGGTCGCTGGTTGTCGTAGCAGTGTCGTCAGTCGTGTCGTCGACAGTGTCGTTCGCGTCGCGACTGACGCGCGCAAAGCTCTGGCCCACGTGACTCGTTGCGAGCTCTGCATCCATCTCGGCCATTGCGGCCGCCAGGCGCGCATCATCGTCATCGTCACTATCATCATCGCTATCGCTGTCATCACTATCGTCGTCGTCGTCGTCGTAGAAGTACGCGTCACCGCCGTTCGGGTCAACAGGTAACGACCCACTTGGGTCATTGCTATTGCTGTTGAGAATGTCAAACAGCGCAGCTGGGTCAAACGTCACGGGTGCTTGGCTCTCGACGCCGTCGACACTCGAGACGCCGTCGAGAAAGCTGTGAAACATGCTCGCAATGCCCGTGAGCGCATCGGCGCCACTCGCGTCGTCCAGTGATGTTGGCGCTGCGTCACTGTTGGTCGTCGCCACTTTGTCGACGTGCCGCAGCGTCGCTTCGAGACTGTCGGGATGGACGTACAGCCACGCGTCGTCGTCGTTTGGAGCGAGCAATGCTGGGTCATTGACATCGTCGCTATGGTCGACAATAGCAAGCGCATCGTCGATGACGGCGCGCCACGATGCGCCAAACTGGTCGAGTGTGTCGGCTGCGTACAGCAGCTCGAGCCCACACGTGAGCTTCATGCCGATTTCTGCTGCGAGTTGTGCCGTTGGGTCCTTCTTTTGGTCATTTGTTGGGTCATTCGGCACATCAAGCGCTTTGTTGTACTCGACAACGCTGCAAAACGGCCGCGGCATAGCAAACTGCTGCTGCTTGAGCTGCGCAAACATGCAGCGCGAGAACGCAACTGCGCGTGTCACAGGTCGTGATTCGTCCGAACTGACTCGAAACACGCGCATGCGTGCACACACGGCCGCTGCGCGCGTTGGGTCACGGTAGTAGAACGCCTCGACTGCAGCCCCAAGCACATCGGGGCGAAGCGCAAGCACGTGTGCAGCATGCCGCGACAGCAGACACTGCACGCAGTGGCGGTTCGTTTTCATTGCAAGCGGCACGTCAGCGAGTCGCAACTGCAGCGCATGCTGCATCGATGCGTTTGCTTGCGTTGTTGCTGGCTGAACGATAGCAGCACGCAGACAGCGCTGCGCTGTCACAGCGCTATCGCCAGCGAATAGGTCAAGTGGGTTATTCTCGTTTGACCCATTTGCGGTGGCTTCACCCTGCTGCTGTCTGCGTCGACGGGCAGCTTGGGCTGTTGCCTCGAGGTCCTCGGCGACGACCGACGGCGGCACGAGATGCAGTGCGCCGTTGCGCAGCAGGACGCGACCCGCGCTGTTCTCGGGATGGACCCACTCGGGCAAAGCGTCGGCGCACTCGATGAGCAGGAACTCGCCGTCGCTGTCACGCGCGCGTGCGACTGCAAGCGGATACTGCTTCGTGAGCGCCACGAGCAGCGCGGTGATGACCCACTCGTCCTGGATCGCGTCGCCGACGCGCGTGCGGCCGTGCAGGTAAAAGCGTGTGGTGCCGCATGCGTTTGTGAGCTCGCCGTCGATTTCTGCGAGTGTGAGGTGGAACTGCTCGCACTGCCAGATAAAGTCGCGTGTGAACGTACGTGCAAACGCTAGCATGTCATCGCGTGTGCGCATCGCAGCTGCTCGTTGCGTCTGCTCGTCGCTTTGATCGCTGTTGCTGCTCGTGGTAGCTGCATCATCACTCGCAGAAACTGCTGGTGCTGTGAAAGCGTCGGCTGCAAAGAAGATCTCGTATCTGATCGCGTTCTCGTCTGCTGCTGTCGCGGTCGGGAAGAGCATTTTGTTGCTGCTCGCCATTGCCACCGCTTCGTGTTTTGTTTGCTTTGTGTTTGGTGTCAACTAGAACGAAGCGAAGAGGTCTACTGTTGAACCTCGAATGGAAGACCCTTTTGCAAATCAACGCAAATGAGATCAGCAAGACAAGGATCGCAAGACAACGCAAGCAATCCAGCACGATGTCGCTGAGCGCGAAAGAAGAGGTTTGCATTGTCGACAAGGACAACAACGTGATTGGCAAAGCAGACCGCGCCGTGATGGTTCGTCGTTCTCCTCGTGCATGTCGCGATGCGCGTTGATGTGCGATACATAGCATCGATCGCCAAGCACGCGCACGAGTCGAACGACACTGACATTGCTGCAAACTGCCTCTGCACTTGCACAATGTGCATGTACGCACTCGAGCAGCGCGCGTTCAACCTGCCGCATCGCGCGTCGTATATCGTCGTCAAGAACTCGAGGTGCGTGCAAGCGAGCCAGTGCTGGTCTCTCTCGTGTTTATGCAGACTCGCGCTCACACTGCTCTTGCTGGCACTGCGTCCTAGTGGCAAGTTCTACGTCCAGCGCCGCACGATGATCAAGGACTACTGCCCCGGCTTCCTCGATCCAATGGCTGGTGGTGTCGTGCAGTTTGGCGAGTCGTTCGAAGACAACGCGGCGCGCGAGGCGCACGAAGAGATGGGCGTCCATGGCGTGCCGCTCACATACGTCGACACGTTCTACTACAGCAACGACCGCACGGGCGTCTGGGGTGCGATCTTCGAGTGTGTCTTTGACGGACCGCTCGTGCTGCAGGTTGAGGAAGTCGACGAAGTGCTCGAGATGACAGCCGCCGAGATCCTCGCGCGCCGCACCGAGTTCACGCCCGACGGCATCTTTGCGTTCGAGCGCTACCTCGCGATGGAGCGTGGACGTGAGCAGTAGAGTCGCGAGCCAATGGAACTGCGCTCAAGACGTAGCAAGTCGGCAGGAGTTGGTCGAAACGGTCTGGATACGGATGGACTGAACGGAGCTCGCTCGCTTGTCTGTTTGCACGAGCTCTTGAGAGTGCAGCGATGCGAGACACGGCGCACAAGTAGATGCACAATACCATAGCGATGTGTGGTCGCTGCGTCAGGAGAGAGCAAGTGCAGTGCGTCAGACGCGCACATGCACACGCGTGTGCCTCTCGTCTCGATGTTGAACGGACTCGTGTGCACCGACCGGTCTGAGCATGCGCTAGCACGTGACGTCTCAGCTCTGTTCGTGGCATGTGTGTGTGTGTGTGGAACAGCGACTTGCGATAACTGATCATCGAAGTGCAGCGCAGCTGGCTGTGGCTATGCACGCGATCACTACCGTTGGCAATGCTAGCGTCCTCGCAGCAGCCGCAGCTCAGTTCAGACGCGTCGTCGTCCATCTGCTCATTTGTTTGCTCGCTCGTTGCATGTGGCTTGCGCGACAACGCTTTTCATCTGCACTAGTATGTACTGGTATCGTGCAGTTTTCACAGCGAGCGCATCCACGCGTTGCTGAGGCAGCGCTTGCGCGTCTGTTCGCGGCAGACAGCACGTCGGACGCGCTGCATCACCGGCACGGGGCGTCGTGAAAGTTAAGTGACCACAAACGCCAAGCGATGATGATGGCCACGCAGATCGATCATCTGTCCGGCGAATGAATCCATCGTCCAGTTGCATTACTGAACGGTCTGCAGAAGCCGCAATGCTGCTCAAAGCGCTAGTAGGCACAGCAAAGGACCTGTGGCGACGTCGGCTCATACCCGCACAAGTGCGCGCAAAGGACACGCGCCTCGCGTTCGCTGAGATCATCGTACGTCAATTGCGCTTATGCATGTGTGCTGTCTGTCAGGAGCTCTTGATCTCTTGCACACCGAACGGAGCTTTCGAATCGAATGCGCTGAACGGCACTGCGTATGCCTACGCTTCTGTGTACATCCACATAGGGCGATGAGAGTCAGAAGGGCACAATGGTACCGACTGGACCGATCCTCAGCCTCATGGACGTACTCGCAGGCATGATCGCGCTCCGGTGCGTCCTGCTAGCGCTTGCTTGCATCGTGGCTGGTGCATCAGATCGGTCGCACACCGACATACCAGTGCAACTGACTCTCGGTCTGTGTGCTGTAGTGTGACGAAAGGCCTCATTGCAACGATCTCGTTCGACCGCGTCGACCTCGTCAAGCCCGTGTTCCACGGCGACCTCGTGCGCGTCGAGGGACAGGTCGTGAACATGAACAACTCGTCGCTGGCGATCCACGTCTGCAGCTTTCGCCACAACCTCCAAAGCGGCTCGTTCGAACACACGCACAGTGCGCTCGTCACGATGGTCGCGATCGATCGGTTCATGCGGCCGCGCAAAGGACTACCGATGCTGTTTGATGACGAGTGCGCTGAGCGCTGCTTGAGCATGCGCGAGACGGCACAGCAGCGTCGAGCGCTTGCAACGCGCTGGCGCGACGAACAGGCGGCAGTCGACGCTTTGCCGTTCGTGTCACGCGACTTGCTGCACGTCGCGCAGGACAAGGCGACGTACGTCGCTGTGAGCGCAACGGAGATCGAAGTGCGCAACTGGTTCCTCCCGCGCAACCTTAACGCAAACGACACGCTCTTTGGTGGCGACCTGCTCGCGTGGATGGTGCGCCATGTGCATCATGTGTGGCTATGTACGGATGTATGAGTCAGCAGACTGACACATAGGCGCTTCGGCTGGGACTTATCATCGGTGCAGGACAAGGCCGCACTGTACTGCGCCAAGAGCTTCACAAAGAGCGAGCGCATGGTCACGATCGGTATGAACAGGGTGCTGTTCAAGCTCCCGATCCTCGCGACCGACGTCGTGACGCTCAAAGCGCGCGTGACGAACGTCCGGTGCGTGCGTGTGTACGTGTTCGTGGTAGTAGCTATCGAAGGCGCCAGACGGTCTAATCGATCTACTTGCTACGACCGCTACTGCTGCTAGTCGCTTCCGGCTCGAGGTCGAAGTCGAAGTGTTCGTGGACCCAATGGACGAGTCGGGCACACGCAAGTCGCACACTGGGTGCGTCATTGCTGATCGTACTGCTGCAGCTGGTGTCTTTGAGCTTATGCACACACTCCCTCGCCTTGTCTTGGCGCACAGCTACTTCACGGTGCTCAACGTCGACGCAGCAGGGCAGCAGCTCGCGCCGATCTGCAAGGGGCTGCTCGTGGACGAGTCGAACCAGCACGACATGCGCGCGTTGCTCAAGGCGCAGAGGCGCTGGGCGTTTGAAGACGAAGACCGAGGTCTGTACGCACTCGAGCCGCTCGACGTGTCGCTCTAGCGCGACGAGCTCGTTTGATGCGATCGACTGACTGGTTAAGAGAACGACGAAGAAGGACTGGACTGACGCGACAGCGATTTGTCCATACACACAAGACATATCCACGCGCTTTATGTCGACGCGTCCTGCTGCGTAGTGTCGACTATGCGCTCGAGTCTGCCATGTCACGTTCCTATGCGATCGCAACGGCAAGAGCTCACTTTGACATGATTAGTTGCTCTTTGATTGGCAAGATCATTCCCTCATCAATCTCACTATCGAATGGTGTACTGTTGAACGCAGCCACTACAGCGCCTTTGGCTTGTCCCCTGCTGATGCTCGTCCTACGAACGCGTCCATGCCGTGATGACCGCCAGCAAGTGCAAGCAGTGAATCAAACAGCGTAACAGGCAGCAGTCGCGCGAGCACGATCGCATACGGGAACACAACGCCGCGCCAGCCGCGCGAGCAGTAGACGAGCAGCTGCTGGCCGCTTAGCATCGCGCTCACAACGCAGTCGACAACATCCTGCTCGCGCAGCAATGGCACGAGTGCGCGGGCAATACGCAGTGTCCACGCGTCGCCCTCGAACGCGCCAGCAAACATGCCCGTGTCGACAGCGCTCGGACACACGAGCAATGTGCGGATGTGCGTCATACCGTCGCGCTGGAGCTCGAGCCGAACTGGCAGCCACACAGATAGACAGACAGACAGTCCACACGGTCAGGCAAGTAGCTGTGTAGTGGTCTATACATATACCCACAGACAGCACCACTTGTATAGACGCACGTGACTCGTGGAATGCGTTCACGGCAGCTTTGCTTGCTGCGTAGTCGCAGAGCCCCGCGCTGCCTGTGAGTCCCATCTACAGACGCCACATACACACAGGCCACGTCAGCCCAACACGCGTCAGCAGCAGTCGCATGTGACAGCCACTCGATGACCGACTGACGCACCACGGACGAGACCGTTACGATCAGTGCGTCGCGCGTGCAATCGCGTTGCATTGTGGGCAGCACAGCGCGCACGGTCCAAAAGTGCGCGAGCGTGTTCACGGCAAACGTGCGGCGGATCTGTGTGGCTGAGAGCTGCAGTAGCGAACGACCGGGCACGACGCCTGCGTTGTTCACGAGCACGTCGATGCGCGTTGTTGCAGCGAGCACTTGTGCGATGCACTCCGTCACGGCGCTGCTCAAGAGCAATGGAGTATGCACGCGAGTATGTGCGCAACAGCCATAGCGTTTGTGGGCTGCATCGCTTTGCTGTGTGCATGCTAGTGGCGGCATACACATCGTAGTCGCTAGAGTACGCACCTGTCGTCCGAGACATCGCACTGGAAGAGCAGTACGCGGTGGCACCGGAGCGCGAGCAGACGATCGCGCGCAAGTTCGAGTGCATGCAGATCGATGTCGAGCAGTACGAGCGTCACGCGTGCCGCTCGCAAGCAGATCGTCTCGGCGAGCCGGCGACCGAGGCCGCTGCCGGCGCCAGTGATGAGCACGACGCGGTCGTCGAGCGGGAAGCCGCAGCGATTGCGCCAGCAGTGCGCGAGCAGCAGTGCGAGCGCGACGAGGAGGAGCGTGTAGAGTGGTGGTAGTGCCAGCAGCGTGTATGCACGATCGTCGTCGGCGGCTGCCGGTGTTACGGTCGTCGCCATCTTGGTCGATTGATCCGGGCGATTGATGCGAGTGTAGTGAAGGCAAGTGTGCGCGTCACTTGCAATGTTGATTTTCGCAGATGACGCACCACAGTTTGCAAAACAACAAGAGCAGCAAACAATCGCATTCATTCAAGTCCCTTTGCCACGTCACTCGCATGACAACATCGACACTTGGCACTTGCACGATCGACACGATCAACACTGCATTGCACTGCACTGAGCGCTCGACTAGCTCGACGGTGTGATCACTCCCTCAGATCCCGTTGAACACGCGACAACGAGCCAGCGTGTGCGCTCCGAGTGCGACACCCTCGCACGATGATGTATCCTCGATCGCTGTCCGCGCCTTTACCATCAGTGTGTAAGTCAAGTGCGAACCTGCCTGTTGTACTGCCATGACGCAAGGTCTGGGAGGCGTTGCCGTGTCCAAAGCACGCATTGGTTTCGTCAATGCGCTGCGCTTTGCCGGTCAACACTTCGTTGCTGGATAACTGTTGTGCGACCGCGTCCTTTGCTCTTGGTGGCGATGGCAGCACAGGGCTTCTCACACACTGGATTGTTCGACAACGACATCAGTAGCAGTCGCAATGCTCTGTGTGCAAAGGACTCGGTCATTGCAAACATGTGACGAGGGCTTGTTGCCAAGATCCCTCGTCTCGGGTGGCCACGTCTGTGACAGCCTCTGGCCTCCTGAGAACACACGACGCACGCACGCACACACGCACGCACGCCAGCGCATTGCTCGCACCTTTTCATGTGGTTGCTCGGGTTGCTAGTGAGCGCTTGCAACACAGCACATGCAGACATGCAAGTCCATCTGTCGCGATTTCTTGTTTCGTGATGGCAAGTTGTTCTCGGTCGTCCTCGTTACCAAGGTCGACACAATGACATACCAAATTGCAGTCAACGCTGCTTTTGCTTTTGTATGCCTCACGTCCTCAAACAGATTCGATCGCAGCTGGCAATCGCAGTGCAGCTGCCGCAACAACCAGCTGCTGGGGGGACCAAGAACAAGCGACTGCAACTGTCCCGGCAGCACGATGAGGCCCACTGTGCCCCGCACGTGTGCGTGTTGGTGGAGCAGTGCCACTCGCGTCCTCCTTCCCGATCGCCTCGGCACTCACAAACGCCGTTGGTGCCTCGTGCGCATCATCCTCGCACTCTCGCCTGGCTCTCTCTATCGCACACGCACGGACGCCTTGTGGGCGTCGCCACTAGCAACGACAGCTCGCACGCACCACCGCACTCGCCTCTCTCGCACACACACACACACACAAACAACTCCATTGCAGTCAGCAAGCCAACGTCGCTGCAAATCCGCCACTGCCGTGCCGCGTCGTGCGTAACGCGCGTCGATCGCTCAATCGAGCAACCAAACCAACCGGTCCACGCCAGTCACGCGTAGCAGTCAAGCAAGTTCGTTCACTCGCGAGGGCGACTGCGACCGACACAGAAGCGCCGCAGCTGTAGCCGACACCTTACAACAACAGCCGCAAAGACCTCGAGACTCGAGGCGTCGACTCAGACGCGCGCGTCTCGACTCACTGGATCTCCAATCGATCCATTCCAAGCCAGCGCAACCAACCAGTTCGTAGTTCGTCGTCAACTGCATCCGTCTCGTCCTACTCAGAGCTTCCTCGACAAGCGCGTTCGATTTCGCGTGCCGAGAGACGAGCCGATAGTGTCGACTGCCACTGTCGAGTCGCGTCGACAAAAGAGGAGCGATCGATCGTCCGTCGCTCGCCGCTTTCGTCTACGGCTTCGAGCAGTGCTACCGCGTGTCTGCGACTCCAGCGGCCGCTCCTTTCAGCCACAGTCTCGAATTCGCCGGCCCTGTGATGCACCAGCACGTGCCGCTCAGCACGATCGCGAGCGTCCACATGAGCGCTTTCGTACCGACAACGCCGCCGCAGTCGCCTGCTACGACAACCGCCAGTCGTTCTAGTCGCAACGCTACATCGCGGTCACCGCCATTCGACCGTTCGCTCCTTGCAGCTGACGAGTCGCATCGATGCCGCTACAAGACTGGCAAGTGCGTGAACGCGCGCTCGAGCAAGCGCAATGGCCAGCCACATCAGCTCTGCCTCTACCATCGCGACAAAGCGAACGAGATCCAGCGCAAGTTTGATCGCCAGAAGCGCCAGGTCCTGCGCGAGCGCAAGCACTCGGGCTGTAGTAGCAGCGCTGGCGACACTGCGTTTGTCACAGCAACACGGCCACCAACCGTTACGGCCGACATGCGCCATCATCGGAGCCACCTCCAACTCCACTACATCCACCACCAGCAACAACAGCAGCAGCAACAGCATCGGTCGCCTGCCAATAGTAGCAACAGTAGCAGCAGCGTGCACAACGTCACGAACTTTGCGCCGCGGTTCACGAGCCTCGCGGTCAAGGACGTCGATCTGTACTCGGACTCGGACGCGAGCAGCCGCTTCTCGACCGACAGCAGCTCGAGCGACGCCGCGTCGTCGCTCTGGGCCGATCTGCCGTCGCCCGTGTCGGCGGCTGCGTTCATGGGCCTGCGTCTCACGCCACTCGCAGTGCCGAGTCCGGCAGCAATTACAATTGGGTTGACAGATGCGCTGTCGCCGGCCACGTCGACGCCTGGTGCCCATGCGCTCGGTGTCACGCCGACGGCAACGAACGCAACGCCGACGCAGACGCACTTGTCGCGCGACGAGATCGCGTTCCTCTGCTCGGCGATGCTCGAGTGACTGACTGTCGTTCCGCATCTATCTATCAAAACGGACGTCGCGAGCCATTCGTCAGCCGCTCCGCCTCTCTCTCTCTGTCGTTGTTTGTCTGACTCTGCGTGCTGGTCCAATAGAATCGTCATTTTGCCATTCATTCCGTGCCGTCACACACTCCATCTGTGCGTACGCATACACATGTGCAAGCAGCAGTACTAGTAGTTCGCAAGAGCGAACGCGTGTGGCATCGAGTCATAGCGCGCTTGATGCCGCCGCTGCTGCCGTCGTCGAGTCTGTCACGAGTGCTTTTCGATGCTATACGCGAGAGTATACGCGTACCCGTATTCTCTGAACACTAAGCAGCAAACCACACTCCGCAATACCACCGAACGTCATGTGATAAATAGCAGTCAAACTCGAAGGGTCGAGTTTCGTGCAATTCACTCGGCACGAGGCGACGGATAAACGACTGACAACAGCAGACGCTTGCGGCGACGCGAGCGTGTTCGTGTGTGTCTTGCGTGTACGAGAGCAGCAGCGAGCGCGATCTCGCGCGATCCTCATGAACAACAGACCCGCGATCGCAGCAGCAACAGCAGCAGCAGCACAGCCGCGACGACCGCACAGCGAAAGCATCGAGCGCATCCAGAGCCACGGCAGCAGCAACAACAGCGACCGACTGAGAGCCGCTGCACGTGCGAGCCGCTGCACCGCGCGGCGAGCGCCTGCGGCTCGGTCCGCGGCAGTCCGTAGCAGCGCGTTCGCGCTTACGACTGCGCTCACGTGTGTCGTCGTCGTCCGCCGCCGACCCCAGCGAGGCCAATGGCTGTAGAGCCTGCCGCCAGCCCGTTGTTGCCGCCAGCAGCAGCAGCAGCAGCAGCAGCTTTTGTCCCAATCAACATTGCGTCAGCGACACCGCGCGTTGCGTCGCGCCGTCTGTCGGTCCCGCGCGTGACACCAGTCGATCCAGCCGCCTTACTACCACACGTCACGCCGCTCGACTTGTCGCCGAACCACTTCAAGCTATTGTACCTCGTGAGTCTGTACGCTGTGGCATCGAACTCGATCTATCAGAACGAGCGCTGGGTGCGCCACGTGCCATTGCTCGTGCTAATGTTCGAAGGCATCGTGCGCGGCAAGCTCGGATTCGACTACGCGCCGAGCTCGGTCCGGCTCTCGTTCAAAGGCCGGACACTCCGGCGCTGGATCAACGTCTCGCGCGAAGGCGTTGCTGCACTGAGCGATCTGTGGGACTTGCGCCTTGTCAATGGTTTGAAGCTCTCGAGCGACGATTTTCAGCCAATCACAGCGTACCAAGTAGCCGCCCGCGGCGTTGCGCTGCTTGTCCACTTGCCGCAACAATTACGGAACGATGTCGACAGCTTTGCGTACCCACCGACGCCGCTCGAGCGCACGCCATTGCGTGTCGCATACGACAACATGCGATTCCACTTGCGCGCCGGTGGGTATACAAAACCAAGTACAATCACTGAGAGCGAAGATGTCTCGTACGTGAGCTCGCCGTTCCTCCCCCGTTGTTTACGTGCTTGTAGTCGAGAGACCAACAACCTAGCAATGCGGTCGAATCGGCACCGCGCGCACGAGTGTGCGACCGGCAGCAGCAGCATCTCGAGTGAAACGACGGAAGCCGTGACGCTCAGCGACGTGCGCGCACTCGTTGGCGAGTGGGTCCCATTTGGCTCAAACCAGATCGTTGCACTAAACGAACGCATTGGCGCGCTCGACCGGTGCCAAGGCGGCATTTTGACAAGCGTCGTCGACCGCGCGCCGACGCATCCGCGCTTCCGCGTGCCGCTCGGTCAGACGCACGTGCGGATCCTCGACTTGGACTTTGTGCGGTTCATCAACTTTGAAGCCGAGTCGCACTTTCCCGAGACGGCCGGCATTGTCCAAGTCGAGAGCTTTGGCATGCACTTGAACTGCGATGGGTCGCTTATTTACGGGATCCACGTCGACGCAATTATGGATCGGAAGTTCGACGACGTGTCGATCGACCACCTCGCGCGGTTATTGGTCGACGTGCATCAAGACAGTTCGTTGCTCGTCAACGATTTGTTGAGTCGGTACCAAGTGAGTTTGCTCGAGATGCTGTACCTCGGTGACTCGTTCCACCGCAACAAGTACAACTGCGTGTTAGCTGGTGCAATCCGACCGAAGCTGCCAGCAGCTGCGTACGTTCACAACGCAGTGTACGCAAACGAACTCGCGCAGGTGCTCGGCGACGTGTGCGCGAGCCACGACATCTCGCCACATGACGTACTCGTCGTTGGCCGGAGCGGCTGTTTGTTTGCCGGTCCTACAATAGGCAAGTACGAAAGTCTGTGCACGGCGTACGTTGCACTTGTCAGCCGTGACGTGTTTCTCAAAAACTTCTTTGCGCGCACGTTCGTGCTCGACGCGACGCTCAAGGACATTCGACGGCTCATCCATCGCGTGCACGCGGAACCGGCAACTGCACTCGTCGTGCGCGAGAAGCTTGCGGTCGTGTCGAAAGACACGATCCTGCTTGCTGAGACACTCGAGTACCTCCTCGATTCGCTCGAAGATATTGCATTTACCCCAAATGATCGAAGCTCAAATGATGACGTTATCGATGACGTCGCGAATGACGACGCCGAAGCCCAGTTGATTGAAGTGTTGGCGCTCCACAGTCTCAAAGCGCAGACAACGATGCGGTGCCACGACTCGATCAAGCTCATGGAGAACACGATGTTGCAGCTCGAGCAGCTCCAGATGATCGCCGAAGCGACTGCGACGAAGCAGCTCGAGCTCGCGTGTCAGCGCGTGCACCTCAACACGCACGCGCTCATGGCCGGCGCCGCACTTCAGGAGCGCAGTCGCCTCACGCTGCAAGCATTGCAGTACCTCGTCGCTGGGCTGTTTGCGTTCGACGTCATTGACCGGCTCTCGGGCGGCACGTGGCACGTCCACCTCGCACCATGGGTTCGCACGGACGTCATTGACGTGCTGCTCGCACGGCCGTTCGTCTGGTGGGCGCTCAATATGCTTGCGTTTGCAGTCGTCGTTGCAGCTGTCCACGCCGCTGAGCGGGTTATTGCTAGTCGCGCACTCGGACACGCAACGGTCCGCATTGAAGTGAACCGGCGCATGTCGCAGCGCCGACTCTTGCGCTGGCTCGCAGATCGTACGGTCACACACAGTGCAGCCATGCAGTCCGTGCGGTCGAGCGGGACTGCAGCTACGCGGTTCCGTGTAATTGCGTGGACCGAACGTATGGATACACTAGATACACCAGATGATGCACGAGCAGCCGCCGCGCCTTTTCGGATCGAGATTGTGTATGACGAAAAGCACAGCTTCCTATTGTTTGCAACGCTCCGGTTCAGTGCACGAGCGACACGGATGTGCGAAGACGACGCAGCTGCAAAGCTCAACGAACTGCTGACAACACACGGCGTGTTCAAAACAGACAACGACGACGATAACGAGAGTGATGTTGCAGCTGCTTCGAGCAAGCGCGTGCGTCTCGACAGCGACGCGTGACTGCAGCAGTTTGCGACGATGCGCACGTATGTGTCACTGGACCAGACCATGTACACATGCGCGCTGTTGGCAGCAGCACAGAGGCGATAGCACTAGCTGCGTCGCAGCTGCTTCCATATGGCGCCACCACTGGAGCGCTGCAGTGGGACTCGGCAGTAGCAGTAACGCCACTGATATGGATGCAACGCACGCGACATGTCGACGTTCCTCGCGCACGAGCAAGCGCAGCAAGAGCCTCGTTGCAGTTCAATGGCGCGCTTCTGGGAGTCAGCGGACGCTCGTTCGATTCGTCACTGCTCAAGTGTGGCCGCCACTACGGCTACCATCATTACCACTTAAGTTAATCACACCAACTCGTACTCTCTCTTGATGCCACCGCTGCTGCGCGTTCATGCTCGGTCGTGGCGTCATTTGTATCGTGTGTTGCTTTTCATTGACATGCACTGACGGATGTTGGTCGAGTGTATCTCCCTCGTTTATCGCACTATACACCTTATAGGCTCAAAGCACTTGCGGTTCATATTCGCATTCACACACTCGCACCCGCAACTGCGACGACCGCCAGTCGAGTCGAGACGATACTACGATGCTCGCGCGCCACGTGCTCTCGACCGCGACAGCTGCATGCCGCACGAGTGCTACTGCTGCTGCGACGCTTGCTACCGCATCTGCACCTCGTCTCACACGTGCAGCGTCGACGTTCGGTGTCGTGTTTGACGTCGACGGCGTGCTGCTGCGCGGCAAGACGCCGATCCCAGGCGCTAGGGACGTCCTGCTCGACCTGCGTGCAAACGACATTCCATTTGCAATCATGACGAATGGCGGCGGGTACCCCGAGCAGAAGAAAGCAGCGCAGATCTCGGAGATCCTCGGCGTCGACATCGCAGCTGATCTGCTCTGCATGAGCCACACGCCAATGCGGACGCTCGCAGCGAAGCACCGCGACGACCTCGTGCTCGCAGTCGGCAAGGACTGCGATGAGCTCAGCGCTGTGATGGCGAACTACGGCTTTCAGAACGTCGTGACGGTCGGGCAGCTCCACGCGCACTACCCGACGATGTACCCGGACATCAAAATTGTGGGCGACGTGCCGCACGGCGGACGCTTTGACAAGCAGCTGTTCGGTGCGGTCTTTGTGCTCATTGACCCGATCTACTGGGGCCGCGAGCTCCAGATCGTCATGGACGTCCTCTGCGCACAGGATGGTCGCCTTGGCCAGCACGGCGGCAAACAGCACGTACGTATGAGTCAAAACTCAGATCTGACTCAGATCAAAGTGAATCATACCTGATTCGGTGTGACTGCATCTGCTCTTTGGCATACACTGACCTCTGTATCCTGTATATGTTTGCTGTACCTGTCTGTCTAGGTGCCGCTCTACTCGGCGTGCTCGGACTTTCAGTACGTCGGTGAGTTCCACTTGCCGCGCTACGGCGCTGGTGCGTTCCGAGCCGTGATGGAGGACCTGTACTTTCGCACAACGGGCCACCACCTGCAGCAGACGCTCTTTGGCAAACCCGAGCGCACGTCGTTTGCGTTTGCTGAGCAGCTCATTGACTCGCAACATGACAATGTCGAGCGCATCTACATGGTCGGCGACAACCCGCAGACCGATATCAAAGGCGCGAACGCAGCTGGCGGACGCTGGAAGTCGCTGCTCACGCTCACGGGCATGCACGTCGGACCGGCAAACGACGCAGACAACCCAGCGTACAAGGTGGTAGCGGACGTCACAGAGGCGCTTGCGTTCATGCAGCAGGACTTTGCAGACGCCTAGGGCGAGTGCATCGGATAGAAGAGCAGCGAGTTCAAGACTGTGTAGAGTGTGGTAGTGGGTCGTCTTGGGTCGCGACAACTGAGAGGCGACACGCGAGCCAACGACCCTTTGTCTATACGCACACCAACATATAGAACCGTGCAAGTCGATACGATCGACTGGTGCCGACATTTTCCATCTTGTCAAAATGACCATCTATCCGATATGCGCCGTCTATCCGAAATGCAACGACTCCGTGCATCCTGCTACAGCTGACGGTATGGCGTTATGCGGTCTGTGGCAAAGATCTTGCCGCTCCAACTCGCTTGGATCGAGATCTCGTGCTGCTGTCACTCATTGATGCAGTGCAGGTTCCGTTGCACATGTCCTGCTGTATATGAAACGATGAAAATCAACAGTTGCGTCACAGTTGAAGATAGCAAAATCGAAGCAGTAGGATGCTACGTAAAGTAGCATGTGTATTGCCCGTACTTACAATCGGTTATATATGTCAAAGACGACAAATCAAATAAGCAGAATGAAAACAGCATCATGAGACGCGAGAAACAGGGCAGCAGCGATAGCACCAACGACGTGTAAATAGCACAAGCGAGATGTCTGCACACCCAGTCGTCAGGCTCGTCATTGCTCGCATTTGAAGCATCGTCCGACTTTCACAGCTGTATCAGACAAACAAAATGCGTTGCATGCGTGCAGAGGTTGCACCAACGAGCGAGAGATCGGTTCTTCAAAGCACTGCGGTACGCCATAACTGAGCAAGGCGGCCTCGCTGCTTCTAGACTTTGCTGGTCGTCATGCCGTGTCAACTTCAGACGCACACAGCGTCTCAGCCGTCGAAGATGCACTACGCACTTCGCAGAAGTGTCCATCCGAAATCCAAATTGTCAATCTAAGCACTTCACACACACAGATCGACCACTTGCGTAAAACTCATGCGCTTCGTGTTTGTCAGTAGATAGCAGCCCTTGCTTAGGCTGCGAAAAGCAACGTGTACACACATACACATGCACGCATACACACATACGCACATGTACGTGGACGCCGAGTAGCCCTACAGAAAGGAAACACAAAGCTGAGGAGTAGCCATGAAACATCGATCTTCTCGTATGAGTGTTACCACTGGTACATGACAGACGCTTTCGATGATGGACACGGCGGCGGCGCGTCTTTGGTTCGTACCATACGGAGCTCTGAATGCACGCAACATATCTCGCTGATGTTCGGCTGCAACACAAAAGGGTGATAGGTAACAAATCGACCATCGATCTGTACTACATTGCTATCGATCGATCCCTGGCGTTGTTGGATGTGTTGGGTGCGGGGTCGCGGTGACGATCGGTGGACAAGGACACCAAGCGGCAGTGGACTGAATGGGGTGCATCTACTCGTCTTGCCACTTGACCGTTTGACCGCTCGCTCGACCTCGTTCGATCGCGTCGCGGCAGTTCTCGAGCACATTCGAATTCGCGGCCTAGAGGACACTACTGGGATCCCCACATCAGACGCAAACACGTTGACACGCCACACTGAACATTCTCCAACCTCTGCGACGCCCCACCTGCACAAGCCATCAAACGAGTGCGGACGACGATGACGAACAAGGACAAGAACACGACGCCAAGCGATGCGACCGCCTACGCGCGTGTGCAGACGCCGCGCTCGGCGTCGACCGCAGCCGAAGCAGGCGCCAAGGCACTTGCGCTGCTGAACGAGAAGATCGGCGACCAGGCATGTCCACTCGACTCGGCGGGTCTGCTCTCGCGCGTGACGCTCTGGTGGGT
>JAASGP010000235.1:0-27497 GCA_023334275.1 Globisporangium carolinianum | reverse complement strand
GTGGGAGTCACGGATGCTTTGGTTGTCAGAATCTGCATCATCGGAGATTGAGTATTCGGAGCTTGCGTCACGGGTGCCTTGGATGTCGAAACATGCGTGATAGGACCTTCCGTCACAGGCGATTTGATGCCTGGGATCGACAGTCCTCGAGTTGTCGGTGCCTGAGTGATGGGACGCTGAGCAGTTGGGGACGGCGATGGCGACTTCGTGTCACCGGTTTGAGCGACTGGCGACGAGGGTGTCTGGGTGGCCATCGTCGTCGTCATCGTCATTGTCATTGGCGCGGGTATGCATACAAGGAACGGCTGCTTCGAAGTGACTGCGCTCCACGGTGCAGCTCATGGTGGACACGTCGTTGTGATGGAAGAGCTGCTGCGTCACGGTGCATACGTCGACGAACTAGACGTGTTCTCCCAGACCCCGTTGCTCTGGTCTGCAGTCAATGGCCACGCCGAGAGTGCGCGCGTCTTGCTCGAGCACGGCGCGAATGTTCATGCGAGAAGCGACTTTGGCTCCACTGCTGTTTACGCAGCAGCTGAGAAAGGATACACCGAGTTTGCTCGAGTCTTGCTTGCCGCAGGCGCCAAAGTATACCGACGCGACGTCAGGAAGGCAAAGAAGAGCGGACACTCGGAGCTCGTGCAGCTTCTCAAGCCTCTAGCTCGATCGAGCTGGAGTAGGCTCTTTGGCTAGCAACCCTCGCTGTGTGATCGTGAATGAACTTGATCCTCCAGACGGCTTGCTTCAGCGTCTGCGTTGCAGCGATCATGTCGGTGTTGCCAGCATCGATCGCTGCTTTGACGATGCGTCCGAGTTAGCGAAAGCTGTCGCGACGGCTCTGCTTGCTTGATACGCCAGCATACAGAGGAGTCGAAGTGGGTGCCGTGGACTGCTGTGTGAGCAACTGCAGCACTGGCAGCGACCAGCCAGTCATGTATGTCGTGACGCGGCGAAAGAGCGACGCACTTGCAAGCACGCGCACTGCAAGCGACGCGTCCATCGCGACTCGGTTTCGGGACGTTCGTGAAATCGCTGCTGCTGCTGCTGCAGTTGCAGTTGCAGACTGGTCGTCGTCGCACTCACTCGCTCGCTGCTGATGCAGCAGCGCGTCTGATCGAGTCACAGCGACTCACGGACGTCCGATGCATTACCCACGCATCGCTTGGACGTGATGCGTCGCTCTCGACACTGTGACTAATGGCTCGGAGTCGAAAGACGCGCTCGTCGAGTTCAGACGTACGCGCGTTTTCGGACAGAGGTGAGGTCGATGCAACTGCGTTGCTGCTTGGGCTTGCAACGCTGTCGAGACGACCCAAGTGAATGAGCAGCACCGAGCTCGACGCAACAGGCAGATGGAGCTCGACACTGTAGACATTTGGGGCTTCTTCAGTCTCAAACGTGCTGCGGAGCCTCCGTACAAGCCGCACAGCGCAGTGACGAAATGACTTGGTCGAATGGGCTCAACTGTGGGTATTCGAGGCCTTGGTCCACTTGCTTCAATGTACCGACATCATCTCATGGGCTGTCGTCGTTGTCATCATCACATGTGAGGTCGATCGTCTCGGTCGCACTGGGTCGTCGTTGCGTGCGCTCGATTGTCGATGCGCATCCGCTGTCTTCGTCGTCATCGATCGCGATCGCAGCAGCTCGTGCTAAGCGTCGTGAAGTCAGTTGCGACACCGGCGGATCGGACACGAGGTCGATCACAGACGGCCGAGTGGTGCTGTCACTCGCTCCGGCACTACCACCACTGATCTCTTTACTCGCATGCAAGCGCGCGTCACGTCACGGCATCATCACGAGACGTACAGCGGATGTAGATCTTGGTGCCACGGTTGATGTTCATGCCAAGGAGCCGTGCGTTCGTTGGGAAGAACTCTTGCAGCTGCAGCACGCGGAAGCGCCGCTGTGTGAGGATCGGCAGCACGTGTGCTGCAATGCGCTCGAGCAGCTGCTGTGCTTCGTCGCGTCGCGGTCGCCGCACGAGTGCGCGCACGTGGCGGATCTCGAACGTCGACATGCTGCTCTCGATGCTGCAGTTGTTGCAGTTTTTGGTGATTTGCAAGGCTCAACATCATGTTGCAACACAGCAGACCACACTTCACTATATTAGACTCCAATCGGAGTGTGGAGACTTGTTGGCTTTGTGGAAGTGAAAGTGATCGTGACGCAGGAGCTCTCGATCCGTCACACACACACACACGCAGTAGCTACTACTGCTGCTGCGTATCGCTACAAAGCCTAGCAGACCGGGCGGATACGTTCACCGACAATGATCGACTGCACCGAGTTCGCTGGTAGCGTGATCGTGACGCTGCGGCGCTCGAACGTGAGGCTCACGCTCACGTTCTTGGGCGTCGCGTCGCGGTTCTGGAGCACGAGCACGACCTGGTTCTCCGGTGTGAAGAACGCGACGCGGTCGACGTTTGCAAGCGTCGCTGTCGCGTTCGCACTCACGTCGAGCTTGACGCGCACGGACTGCGGCGGCAAGAACTTGGAAAAGTGACCCATGACGTAGTACATTGGTTGCTTGTAGAACTCGTGGCCGCCGACTTCGTCGACGAGAATCGGCGCGTCGACGCGGTTCTTGGCCCAGCCAGGGCCACCGGTCGTGTCGAGCACGAGGTTCCAGTCAGTCCAGCCGGTAGCGTAGTTGGCGAGGTCGTTGATGATGTCGCGCGCGTAGATCTCGCCGCGGCGCCAGACCATGTCGGGCTGCAAGAGCTTCACGCCGACGCCGGTACCGATCGGTTCAATGAGCGACCCAGCACAGGCCTCGGTCGCGAGGATCGACAGGTCCGGATTCGCCTGCTGCCACTTGGTGAGCTCGGCAAAGTTGCCGAGGTTCTTGCTGATAAAGTCGAGGTTCTTGTACCAGTGGACGCCGATGCCCCAGATGTACTGCCGCGCCTCGGGGTCCGCGAGCGCCGCGGTCCACTTGAGCACTTCGTCCTTCTGGTCGTCGAGGATGATGAGCTTCACGCCCGGGTTGTTCGTCTTCAGGATCGGTCCGAGGTCCATCTTGATAAAGTCGCGCTCGGTCGTCGTGTTGAACCGGAGGCTCTGCCACTCGAGCTGTGCGCCGGGCTGCCGGATCGGCTCGTTCTGCGTCGTGAGCGCCCAGAGCTTGACGCCCTCGGCCTCGTACGCCGATAAAAACTTGGAGTAGTAGAGCGCGAGAGCTTTCCAGTACGGTCCGCCCGGTGTGCCCTGGAGCTGCGCGTTCAGCGTCGAGTTTGTGGTCGTCATCCACGCCGGCGGTGCCCACGACGACGCGTACAGCGTCAGCTCGCGCTGACCAATGCGCGTCGCTGTGAGCGCGCGCTTGATCAAATCAAGCTTGTTGGACGTCGGCGCCTTGTCGACGTCGATGCTAAAGTGCTCCATCGCGAGGTCATCGACCATCGGGTTGTACGAGTAGATGCTCGTCGAGAAGTCGGTGGACGCGATTGGGATGCGACCGAGCGTGTACTGCAGACCCGATTCGCTAAAGTACGCGTCGACGATGCGCTGCTGCAGCGCCGCGTCCGTCTTGTACACGTTGATCGCTGCTGCGTCCGTGAACGCGCCGCCAAAGCCGACGATCTTCTGGTACCGCACGGTCGTGTCGAGCACAATGTCAGCAGTCGCCGATTCGCTGCTCGCGACCGCGATCGTCGAGTACGCGAGGCGGTCGCCTGCTTTCGTCGTCTGGTACACGCCGGCTTCGTTCGCGCCGAGCGAGAGGTAGCCGTTCGAGACCGTGTCGCAGTCGGCTGCCGTGCACACGCACACGCCCTCGATGTTCTGGTTGAAGCGCGCCGACCAGTTCGAGCACTTGGCGGCCTCTGCGGCGCTGCTGACCAGGCACTGCGCGGCAAGGAGTGCGAGCGAGATAGCGAGCGGACGGAGTACGAGCATCGTAACTGTAGTTGGGACGGAGTCTTGTCCGGCGTCACGAAGCGTGCGAGTCGGAGAGTGAGCGTGTGACCAAACCAGCTCATGACCGCTGAACACAAGCATCAAGGCACAGTCGAATCAGCCAGACAGAGCGCACACATAGGCGTGGTGAGCATCGCCGATCGTGGCAGCGAGATCGTCCCACAGCGACGTCAGCACGCATGGACATTACATGTCCCAGTCCTTCGTGATGTGATGGCGCGTCGGCGGACACCCAATCATGTAATCGCCTTCGGTGGATCGATTACTCGATATGTCACCATTACTCGCGTGATCGATCGTTGATGTCGCTGTCAACGTGGAGCTGACTCTTTTTGATATTCGAACAAACCGTTTGTCAAGTCGACGCTTCTCTTGCAATTTGTATGCACGCATTCTCAATACAAATTCAAGACACTTCGCGGCCTTTTCCATACACTTGATTACAGTATGCACGACTTTTACATACAAGAAATAGACACTTCGCGCGCCTTAAATGTCAGAGGTCTATACTTGAAATGAGTATCAATGGCCCTTTTTCACCTGAACATGTATCGGGCAGCACGCCGCGTCTACAGAAACTGAAATAGACATCAATTGCTACAGGTTGTACCCATGCTGGATTGCATGTCGATACTAATGTAGGACTCGCTTGTCCATCAACGACAACAGCAGCTTCGAGTGCTGCCATGCAGCAATTGAATGATAAGAGACTAGCAACAGTCGGTAGTGGTTCGACAACAGCAGTGGTGTCGTGTGTATAATCGGACGCAACAGACACTGACGTCGTCTGATCGACACGCGCGCATGATCATAGCGATCAAAGTCGATGACCATTGCGCCGTCCCTTGCGCTTATACGCGATAGCGACCGACAGCTCGCACTGACTCGTACAGTCGATGCCCTACACATTAGCGATACGACCGATGCTGCGACGTCGAGAAGAGCGCAACGCCCTTCTTGCCGCCGGCGCCCTTCTTGCCCTTGCTCTTTGTGCGCGGCAGCGCGTCGAGGTCGAGGTCAAACAGCGGCGGCGCACTCGACGCAGTGCCCCACGCCAACGGCGACGGTGAAGACGAGCTGGTCGCGCGACGCTCGCTACTGCCAGTGCTACTACCTAGCGGTGGGTAGTACCCCGACTGGCGCGTGACAGTCGCAAACGACCCGTCGTCGTCGAATGCGTCGCCACTAAACGCCGGCGACGTTGGCGCGCTCGTCCCTGCGCCAATCCGATCGGTCCACTCGCTGTCGTCCGTGCCACCACCGCTGCCATTCAGCACAAGACTCGCTTCGAGCGCATCGGCGAGCGCTTGGTCCGCTGGCGCTGGCCACGCCAGACCGTCCTGCTCGATCGAGAAGCCTGGTGCTGAGCGACTCGGGAACGCTGGCGAACTGCTCGGCGTCGTTCGACGTTGTTCGCTCTTGCGCTTTTGCTTGCGCTGGCGCTCGCGCTTCTTCAGCTCAGGGCGAAACGCGTCGAGCGTCGCCGGCGACAGCATGGGCGTCAGGTCGAGCTCGCACAAGTAAAAGTCACAGAAGCGCGGCAAGTGGCTGAGGAACCGATAGCGTTTGCACATGTCGTCGTCCATGACAACGTGCTCGACGTCGAGCACGCGGCCGCTTACAACCTCCGGCAGTTGATCGTAGCGCGTACTGACTGGCGACTCGCCTGTTGCGCTCAATGGCGCGGCCGCTGCCGCTTCAGTCCATTGCGCCTGTAGGTCGCTGGTGTCGGTCTTGGACTCGGACGACTCACGTGTCTCGCGCGCCTTTGGCTCGGTAAACTCCTTGAGGAGGCACTTCATGTTGAGCGGATGCAGCACGACGTACAGTCCGTTCGAAAGCTGATAGAATGAGTACACGTCGCTACTGCCAGTGTCTGCTGCCTCGCAGTCGCTACCAGTACCGGACACTGCAGGCTGTGGAGGCGACGGCCGACACTCGCTCTGTGCGAGTCGGCCAGACGTCGCGCGCATTGCTTCGGTAATGAACGGCAGGCTGTCAGCGTCGCCTGCGCTCCGGCACTCGGCGTCGAGCGCTTCGAGGTCGCGCAGTTCCGTAACCAGCAGCTCCGTCACGTACTCGCTTGTCGCTTCGAGGATGCGTGCAAACTTCGCGGCCGGGTCGTCGACACTTGGAAGCGACCGCACGCGCCGACTCGTTGCGCCGGCGCTTCTGCCACTGTGCGCAACGTACGGGAAGTAACTCGCCTTGGGCCGCGCGAGCAGCTGAAATGTCGCGTCGGTGTCGATGCGCGGCGGGAGCGCGAGCGCTTCGAGTTCGACGCTCCGGAGCTGGCCTTTTTGGACCGACTCGAAGCACATCGGACATCGGCGCCAGTACTTGTCGCTCAGCGACAGGTACCGCAGGATGCACGGCCAGCTGAGTGTGTCGGACAATAGCGTTAGTCATTGCTATTCGTAAACACCTAATGTAGGCATCCACGTAGACCCTATAAAAGGCTATTCCACCCAACATACCAAAAGATGTGGCCGCACTTCGTGATCTTTGGCGCGCGAAACGCGTCGAGGCAGATCGGACAGCTCATGGGACTCGCTGCGTCGTGCCAGAGCAGCACTTGCTCGACGTTCTTCCCTGTTGCGATGCATGCGGAAGCCATACCGTCAGCTGCCGCCATCCACGACCGTTGCAACGGCCTCTAACGTACACTCGGTGAGCGCCTCCATGTCCCAGAACGGCGTCGTTGCGTCGTCTTCGAGCGGCGACACGACAAAGCGGAAGCTGCAACCCAGCGCGTCGTCAGTCATGACAGTAGCAAAGCGAATGACTGCAGACGTTACAGGCAAAACCAGTAGGGACTCGCGCGACGGACTCACTTGGCGTGGAGGAACTCGTTCTGCGTGCGCGTTGGCTCGCTCTTTGTCTTCTTCTTCGTATACACGGGCTGCTTGTCGCGCTCCGGGAGCGAAAAGTTGAGCAAGTGGTTCGCCGACACGCCATTGCGCGTTGTGCGGATCTCGTGCTCGAGCGCGCGGGTCTGTTGGGCGGCAGTAGATGGGTGGATATGTGAGAGGTGGCGCTATGAACAACGTGGCATCAGCAATGGTAGCAGCGCTGCGAGAGAAAGAAAGAGCGCGTGTTACCGTGTGGAGTTGCTCTTTCTTGGAGCCTCGGCGTCCAGACCCGTTGCTTCGACTGTGTGGTCGGCACGAGGCACACACGCATGCATGCATGCATGTGCACATGGTGACGTTAGGAGCGCCGCATCTTGTCGAACGTCACGCAAGCGATCAATCGAGTGGATGTGGCGATTGCAGCGCCGGTGGCAAGGCAGCGTGTGCGCATAACGTGTCACTTGCACGTAGACGCACCTCATGGCGCCAGATTCGCTGGCATCCAGACGCTGCTGCGTCTGCTGTTGTTGTTGTTGGTATTGTTGTTGTTGGTACTGCACAAGAGCGATGAAGATCTGAGCGTCCAATGTCTATACTGAATGCAAGCGCATTCTGTCTCCGATGCAAATATCTTGCTTTTCGTATGTCTCTCGTTCTGGAACACGAATTGTGTGCGCCACACTTTTCGTGCACACCACATGCACATCACCCACAAGCACTCCCACACTCGATCACCTCGAACACAACGACGACGATGGCAGAAGCAAAGGAAGTCGTGCGGCTCTATCGGCGCGTGCTCAAGCTCGCGGCGCAGTACCCGAGCATCAAGCGCAATGCGATCATCCGCGACATCAAACTCGAGTTCCACGAGAACAAACACTTGACTGACGCTACAGCGATCCGCGACAAGGTGCAGGCCGCGCGCCAGGGTCTCGTCGAGCTCTCGCAGTACACGAGTCTGAGCTCGTCGTCGATGACGTGGAAAGTCGATGTCGGGCGCGACGTCGGCACCGGTGCACCCGCTCCGAACACAGGCGTGAACGCCAAGGTCGTTGGTGGCGACCGAAGTTAGAACGCTGTGAGCTCGCGCTTGTGTGTGACTGTCCGCATACGCTCAGTGAGCAGCTCCAGCCAGCAGGAATGATAGCGACAATGAACCACACGAGCCATTGCTCTGCATCGACGTGTGCGATTGTAATGCCCGTGCATGTGTATTGTGCTATACACCAAGTAGGATGTCCCCATGGCTCCAGCGTCACTGCTTCTGGATCGGCGGACAGCGCGTGCAGCCGTTGCAGCACGACTCGCACACGGGTCCGACTTGCGTCTGTGGGATCAGAATGAGGTCGCCCGTCTGCTTGGATGTCGTCATGTTCAGGAACGCGCTCACAGGCGCGTCCTCATCCGCGACCTACGATGCCGCCATCACACGACCGCCACGACCACGCAGTCAGCAAGTGCGCCGACTATATGTACAGACCCATCGCAAGCGCTGCCTAAACACTGTGGAGCGCCGCACCGGGATCATCGTCGGTACGGTCTGCTCGACATCGGACAAGTAGCCAAACCAGTACGTCTGGAGCGCGCTGCGTGGCCATCGATGTGGATTTGGCGACGTTGCGATGATCGCAAGCACCTCTTGGAAGAGCAGACTGCGGCTACGTGTGTGTGGAGTGCCATAGCCACACGACGCACACAGCCACTGGTCAAACAGAGCACACATCGACAGCGACGTGCGTACTGACGTCATATGCTACAACGCACCGGACCATAAAGTTGTCGGTCTGGAGCTCAATGCGCGGCCGCAGCTGCGCGAACGTGACGCGTTCGCACTCGCTGTCGTCGATTTGGAGCGTCCCGACGGTCGGCAAGTGGCCGCCCTACGTTGCAGATCGACAACGCAGACATGTCAGTCCATCAGATCAATCGACAGCATGTGCACATGGAGGTCGAGCGCGCTGGCGACGGAGTGCGTGGATGGAGCAACAGTAGCGACGCACCTCCCACGTGCCGACGACGTACGAGTTTTGCTCCCGCGGGCTCGATGCGAACGTGAACACGCGCACTTTGAGCCGCCCCATTGCAGCGACCACGTCGACTTGGCGAACGGCTGCTCAGTCGCGTCACACGCAGACGCCGCTTCCAAGAATACGAGTCGCCCACGAGTGCCAGCTCTGCCGCGCACTTGTCTGTCGCAATGCACGACGACGACGACACAGCAGAACGACGCAACAAGTGAACGTGGCCGTGACACAACAAGATACGTTCATTACGACATCGCTTTGCTACAAGCACATGCGGCAGCAGCTCCACTAAATGGCAGCGCTGTCTTTCGAGTCGGATACAACGTGCGCAGAGGATGATGATGATGGTGATGGTACAGAGTGAGAGAGTGATAAATAGTGAGAGCGCTCGCAGCAGTGCGTGTCGCGCACAGCCTAGCGTGTGCGCTTGTGCGCTTGACGGTCGCGCATGTCTGGCGGATCGATCAAATGAACGCCCAGCCCGAGCGTTCAAACGCGGTCGACGAGTCCGCCTTGCGCTGCTCTGAACTCGTTGCTACAGGCGACGCTGTTGGCGACGACGCTGCAGACGACGTCGTGTCGACGAACGGACGGATGATCACGGTCTTGAGCTGGTCGAGCATCGTGGCGTGTGGAAGGCGAGGTGACGATGTTACGCGCAGTCGGCAAGTTGGAATGTGAGAGCGGAACGTCGAGCTGGAATCGTTAGTAAACGAGGGATTTGACTGGCGTTCTTTTCCACCCTCTTAAACGAGGGAATTGGGATGCACTTGAGTCGCTCCTGTCGACGCAGCGTGCGTCAATCGATTGGATTCCCTCGATTCCAGCACAGTAGGTTCATACTGAGCGAAACGACAGCGTATACGATACGCAATCGGATGCACTAAACAATGAAATCGCATTACTTGCCAATTCGATTTCACTTCCTACGCAATACGATTACCTAAGAATCACGAAATCCAGCAAATCAGCAAATGGAGCTCGAATAGTTTCCTTTCGTTTCGAAACATTTCAGTAATAGTTGACTCGATTTCGTATTTTGTGTAACATTGCACTATTGTTTGATTAGTTTGCATTCAGTATATTACATTTCTCTTCATTTTACTCAAACGCTCGAAACGCAGAAACCCACCAAAAGTATTAGCAAATATATGTTCAGCAAATATCCACATCCCTTAATGAAGAGACGCGCACGCAGAAAAGCTCATACGCAAATCCGACGCACGACAACGACATCGACGCGCTACATCGACGAACTCGATGCGCATTGACGATACGATCGTTCGAGGCGCTGTCGCGCTCGAAGCAGTAGGGTATACAATCGTTGCATGCGCTACTCTATTCGACGTTGACGCCCGCGCTTTACGAAAGCGCGTAAACGCAGCGAAGGCAGCAGCAGAGGCTGCAGCGGAAGCGAATGCAACGGAAGCGAGACCGATACCAATCCTATCGACCGATCCTCACATTGAGGATCTCAGCTTTCCTGACGACGACTCGTTCCGCAGTCTCCTCAGACGTTTGCGTGAAGCGCGCACAAGCCTGTACATCTCGATGTACCTTATCACGAATGAAGATGTAAGCATGACGTCGTTCATATGTCTTTCTGTATAACCTTGCTTTCTTTGACTCCACCAGATACTTCTCGCTTTACATGATGCGGCAAACAATGGCGGAGCCAACTTCGATCTGCGTCTCATTACAGACGCAGAGCAGATGCTCGAGTCCATCTCCGTAGTGTCACGCATGCCACGATCAGCGGTCATCCGAGCGACACACACCATGATGCACCGCAAAATCATCATCATCGACCGAAAAGTCGTTATTCACGGTAAGTGTGAAATATGTGTACATGTCCTAATACTCTGTGTGTATATGCCCCCTAACACCTTGTTGTGATTTGCAAGGCTCCCTCAACTTCAGCTCGAATGCCATGTTCTCAAACGAAGAGACCATGACGGTTGAAGGCGTAGGTCGTAGTCTTCGTGCGAAGCTCGCGAAGTTTCTCGGTTCGTGGGCCACGGCCGACCCCGTCGACCGACTGCCTGGCTTCATTCTTGCCGTTCGGTGCAATCATGTCAGACCCTACCGGCGGTTGCCTGACGAAGATGAGCAGCTGACTGAGCTACGCAGGATCGAGCGGCTTGGTTCGACATATCGGAAAGGATGACACGTCGACCACGAGTGCATTGAGTCAACAGTATGATCGCCAGCTGAATGGCGCTGACAGTGCCGTTCGAAGCGCAGCGCTGTCGACGATAGCCATCGCGAACGCTGCTTCGTCGGATATAGCTGGATGCGACCACAACCTGCGCTGTGAGCAGAGCAAGCAAGAAGTGCATGTTGAGATCGCGCGTCGCGATTGGATCCATGTGTGCGTGTCTGATGTCGCCACGTCGCGCCATCTGGCGACACGCAACTCGCCAATCGAACAGTCCGTGTGTGTCTGCCTTTCGTTGCTAGTGTTGGCAAGTGACATCATATGCGAATGGCAGCCATCGCAGCAGGTGCACGCATGGGTGAACACTGCGTCTAACTGCATTGTGTTGCCATTGCGACTGTTATAGTGCGACCTACTAAGTACTGCTACTTGCGCTCATCTGTCTGTCACTCGATCCGCTGCGTCACGACCTCGCGGTCCCACGGACACACGCGCAGCCCATCGCTTGTTCCAAGCCGCGACCAGCACGATGTGCACACTGCGTGACGACACGGCGCCATCTGCACGTCAGCGCGTGCACTGCAGCAGAGCTCACACGTCGCAGCTGGTCCTCGGACATGTGCATCACCATCGACCGGTAACTCCACGGTACCCTCGAGGCTCTGACGCTGCGCTTTCCTATGGGTGGCGGTGGTGGCGACAACGCGTTGGCGCTTACTGCTCGAGTCGCCGCCACTGGTCTCGTCTGTAGAGAGCGCAGCTGCAGTCTCGATGATCGATCCGTCGCGAAGTTGCTCGAGCGTCACGCTTGGGTCGGCGAGGCTGCGGCGTCGGTCGCGACTGCGACGCCGCAAGTCTAGTGGATACGACAGTTCCATACACATTCCAAGTATACATGTCAAACCAGTGAGCAGCGACGCGTCTGGAGCCAAACAGCCAACGCACCTGCAGCGATCGCATCGCGCTCAGGCGTCGCACTCAGCAGCAATGGTGGTGGCGTGTGGCCGACACCTGCTGCGACTGCAGGGCTTAGTTCGCGCATGGCGTCGCGCACGACGCGCTGCCGTCGCTCTGTGTACAGTGCGAGCGACGCGTCCCAGCTGCGCCAGAGCTGCATGCGCGCGTCCTGGAGCGCAGCGCGTGCATGCGGTGCCAGGTCCGCCAGCTGCGCGTCGACGTCGTTAACAAGCGCGTTCGTTCGCGACACTAGCGGCGGCGTGCGCAGGAGTCAACAGCGTCAGTACGTCAGTGGTATACATCTATGCATGTAGACAGGAATACAACAGCTATACAATTCTATGCACGTATACATCTATACATGCATACAGTCCGACATGGAGAGCGACGCACCTCGGTCGTAGAACGCGTCGTCGAGGATGCAGCTCTGCGACATGTCGACGCCGACGAGCGCACTGAGCGCGCGCATGCGCTCGGCACTCGACAATGGTGTAGTCGGCGACGATAGAGCCGGTACCGACTCCGACTGCTTGGCAGCTGAAGCTGGCGCTTCGACTGGTGCTGTCACTTCGACTGAAGCCGACGCCTCGACTCGGTCTGCTACTGGCAAGAGCCGCAGTATCGGGTCGACGCGGCCGTGTGCGACATGTCGCAAGTACACCGCTTCGTACGCACTCGCTGACATGCGCGCGCCTGTATCGATGTCCGTGTACTCGATCGCGTCGCTGCGGTCGGTGCGTGTCGCCTTTGCGCGCGTCAAGTGCTCGCGGTCGCGCTCCGCGCGTTCCCAGTCGCGGTTCATGCGCTCGAGCACGTTTGCGAGGTGGCGGACCGACTGCTTGCGGTGCGTCGCGTCCGTCGCAAACGACGGGAACGACGACGCTGTCGGTCCGACGCAGTAGCCGGTTCGCGCATGGACCTTCGTTATCCAAACAACCAGTCAGTCAGCCGATAAGTATACAACGTGTATACAAAACACGATACAAGTAGTCAGAGAGCATACGTGACGTGCGAGCTCGAGCGCTTCGTCGCTCTGTGCGTCGAGTGCGAGGTACCGACGCACCATGCGGCGCACAGCAGCTTGCGACTCACGCGCAGGCTCTTCAAGCAGCTGCGCAGCTGCCGGCACCAGCGGCAGTGGCGACCTGTTGCTGTTACTGTGGGGCGTATGCGACCGTAATGGCGACGCGTGTTGCACCACTGGCGTCGGCGGGTCTGCGGCTGTCGTGGCGACTACAGCCATCGCAGTCTGTATGGCTGCGAGCAGCGCATCGCGGTCGCTGGCCTTTGCAAATGGACCTAATGCATCGCAAGTGCGTCAGGCGCTACTGAACGTGTGAGACATACAGTATCAGACAGCAGTCGGGCCACATACCTGGCATGAACGCGAGCTCCAAGCGACGGCCGTCGCGCAGCGTGAGTGCGAGTCCTGGCACTGCATTCTGGATGCGCGTCGCTGTGGCGGTTGCGATGTCCGATGCGCAGACGAGCACTGCAGACGGTGACTTGACGTCATCGGCGCCTGGTCTGGTAGTATACACATACAAGTATACACATCAGACGCTGGCAGGAAGTGGAGCCACGCAAGTTGATGCGCACCGCTGGGTCGTGATGGCCTGGAGCTCCTTCTTGCGCCGCTCCTGGACGTTCGACTCGGACTGGCGCGTCTGGATCCACAGCAGTCCACGCTGTGTTGCAGCGCCACTATCGAATGCATGCACGCAGTACGCAGCACCGAGACCGCCGTCGATCGAGACGCCGTTGAACTTGGCAGCGACGTGCTGGTACTCACGCACAGCGTCCACGTCCGTCGACGCGCTTGTCGTATTGCTGTCGTCGCTATCGCTACTGCTTCTATGCGACTTGCGCTGTTGCTCAAAGTTGGCGAGTGCGCGCTCCGAGACCCAGAGGTCGGCCATTGCGCGCACGTCGAGTTTCGCAGGCGTTGGTGGCGCTGATGCGGATGCTGCTGTTGCTGCAGTTGCGGAAGCAGAAACTGCAGCGTGTGAGGTGCTTGTAGTGCCATCAAAGAGGTCGGAGAACGACCCAAAGCCGTACGTGTCGTCATCGTCGTCCATGCTGGTGCAGTTCCTGTCGGCGCACACACACACGAATCGCAATCGACCAAGTGTTGCCGATAGCACCTATTGTTCAATCACAGCACGCTACATTATTTTTATCCAATCACTTGACGATTTTGAAATTTGGCGGGAGCATAAGAACTACAGTTATCACTCTTTGTAGTACGATGACAAACGCACTTAATCGAGCGCATACAGTCGCACCGCCATTTTACACTCCACTGTCTGACGTCTGGCTGGTCTGAATAGTGATGGAATCTAGAACGTCTATCGATATAAGAACGACAAACAAAAACAAGCAACCAGCAGCAACAGCGAGAACGATTCACGACATTACGCAGCGTGTCGATCGAACTCGTCGGTTGCTCCATGAAGGTGAAAGGCTAAGTGGCGCAGCATCTGCAGTCGGTATCAGCCGTCGGCTGCTGTCTCGATACATCGACCGTCGTAACTGACCGAGACCTAGGCAATAATGTACGGCAAGTGCGACGATGGGTACAAACAACGCAGTCGAGATCGACCCGACAGACCATGACACCGCACTCGAGGTGGCGTAGAGTCAAGTGAGGTCAATTTCGATATCGATGTGCGCACATACGAAGAGAACGAGCCTCAAGAGCGTGATATCGTCGAGCTTTTGCACCGCGATTGTATTGCATTTGAGTTTCTCGACTTTCCTGTTGGAAGAAGCAAAGTAACGGCGATTCCAGTTGATCGAGTCCGCTCAGCATGCAATCGATGAAACCTTGTATGTCTGGACATTTATTGTGGTACCTATATGAGTATACTGTTATATCTTATTATATATACAACTATATAAATGAACCGTCGAAATACCATTATAGACAACATCTGATACAGAATCCACAATTGAAATGTAATATGCCCAGTTCATGGTCCAAAGCATATTCGAAAAATAATGATCCTAACTGCCACGTCAAATGACAAATCTATATTTCTATTTTCGTATTATTGTTTGCGATATATGAATGTGTGCTTACTGTGGTACGAATATAACTAATGTGCTTATATGAATTATGTTTTGTATTCTGTATTGGCAACAATTATAATATAGATGTGCCATTAGAGCGATCAATTATGACCACGAGTTGCATAATATGTCACAAACATTGATTACACTGGTACAAATCGCGTTACAGAGGCAACGGAGCCTCGTCTTTTCACTACTGGAAACACAATCACTCACTTTCACAGCCACGCTCATACATTGCTCTTCTCGACATCGACAGCTACCTCAACCACTGGCGCAAGCGCTACAGCCGTTGCATCGTACGTCGGCACTGGTCGCGCAAACGGAATCGCTTCAGTGCGTGTCGGCATCAGATCAACCGCAAACTGGCAAAAGCAACAACAGTGTAGACCACACAGGTACGTCAGCCGTCCTCACAGTCAGCAGTCTATACAAACAAGCACTAGCGTCACGCCGCACCTCGGGGTGGCTCCGTAGAGCCAGCACCTGCGGCAATTCGATCCAGTGCATCTTGACAAAGCGCAATACGACGAGCGCACTCGCGACGCTCAGCGCATACAAAATCCACGTCCGAATAGCCGACGCGTCATTGGCTGGCGACGTGAGCAGCAGCACGAGGCATGCGACGTACGCAGCAGTGAACAGCGCAAACGGGAATGCGCTGCGTATGCGGTAGTACGTGCGGATCTGTTGTGGTGACATGGTCGGTGGGAAGCGGCCGGCAAACTTGGCGATCTTGCGGTGGTAGTACCCGAGGATCTTGAGCTTGTAGCAGTCGGCCGACATCTCAATCTGCAGTGAGGAGCATACACACAAGCGAGCAGAGTCGGTGTATGCATGGCGTACAGGCGATAGATACTCGAACTGTAGCATGTGCAGTCAAACGCAGCAGCGATGTACCTCGTGCCAGTAGTTCCATCGCATGCGCAAGCCTTCGGGCCAGAGCACGCAGTAGCGATACTGCACAGCATCGTGATCACATGGTGAGCGCGCAGATCATACACGGATGCACAGAGTTACACGTACATGCATACACACACGCACCATTGCAAGCACGAGCTCGAATACGCAGACGACCGATACGAGCGCGAACGCTGGCGTCTCGAGGAATGCGTCGTGGAGGTAGAAAATCGCACACGATGGCAGCACGAGCACGAGCGCGATGCGTGCGAGGCAGAGACCAAAGTAGATGCGTTCCTGTACTATGAGCGCATCGTTGCTCAGGTGTGGTGCAAACGCACGCACGATCTTGCGCTGGTGCGCCTGGAAGTCCGCGATGTCGCTCTGTGCGCCAGGAAACATGTTCGCGTCTGCGCTGTGCGTGCTCTGTTGCGTTTACCTCAGTCGCGTTCGCAATAGCAAATTGAGCTTGAACGACTTGAAGGGCTTGTAATAAGGCCGCTTTCGAAATGAGCACAACTCAGCGGTCAAAATAACTGATAACGATGATCATCAAGTCTATTTAACTAATAGATAGAAAATCAAAGAAAGAGAGTAAATATAATTGGAATGGCTCGAACATCGTCAGTCGACGCTCGTCGTGCATGGTGAGCTGACGCTCTTCGTGTCCTCTCTCTATCTTCTCTTCTCATACGTTCCTCGTCATATCAATTCTGTCGCGCGCATCTACGCGGTCGGTTCGAGCTCGAGCGCAACGTTGTCGGCTGCGACTGCGTCGTCCGTGTCCACCACACCGTCGTCCGACGTCGTCGACTTGCTCTTGCTGAACGCCTTGTTGAGCGCAATCGTCGCTTGGACCGTGCTGACAGCGGCCTTGAACTTGCGCCGCGCGTTGAAGCGACGGAGCTCCTCGAGCGCGCTCGTGAGCTGCACGGTCGCGACTTCCGTGCCCGTGACCCACTTGTGCTCGAGCAGCTGCCCGACCGTCGCCCTGTACATACAATGCAACAGTGTTGTGGATCGTCAGTTGACAGGCAATTACTCCCTAACATAGGCACCATACAACTTGCAAGGCACATACCGCTCGGCTGGGTTCACAACGAGCATCTTGGAGATCAAATCCTTGGCGTCGTCCGAGACGTGGTCCCAGTACGGCGCGTCGAACTGGAACTTGCCGCGCTTGATCTTCTTGAACAGCGCGTTGTGGTTGTCGTCGTGGAACGGCGGGTACCCGCAAAGCAAGATGTACGTGATCACACCGATGCTCCAAATGTCGACGCCTTTGCCGTACGCGTGGCCTTCGAGGATCTCGGGCGCGACATAGCCGGGCGTACCGCACGCGGTCACGAGGCCCTCGCCGTTGAACTCGATCTTCTTGGCAAAGCCAAAGTCTGCGAGCTTGATCGACGCGTCGTCGTCCTTGCTCGTAAGCAGCAGGTTCTCGGGCTTGAGGTCGCGATGGACAATGTCGGCGTCGTGGCAGTACTTGATCGCTTCGAGCAGCAACTTGACGAGGTCGCGCGCCTCGCGCTCGCTGTAGTACGACTGCAGCATGTCATGTCACAGCGTCAGTGAACCTACTCCGATCCAAGACAGCTATTTGGCAATCAGTACAGCCAGTGCAGCTAGTACACAAGGACAGCAGCCGCACCTTCTCGACGATGCGGTCAAAGAGCTCGCCGCCGGCCATGAACTCCGTGACGAGGTAGTAGTACTTGTCCTCAGCAAAGAAGTCGTGCAGGATCATGATGTTTGGGTGGTTCATCTACAGCATCAAGTGACGCCATTCGACAGCACATACAAGCAAGCGAACAGGTGTGAGCACGCACGCTAGTGACAGTGTCCAGTAGATACAATCGCAAAAGCAAGACGCACCTGCTTCAAGATCGCGACTTCGGTCGTGAGCGCCTCAATGTCTTCGGCCGTGAGACCCTCGCGCTTGATGCACTTGATCGCGTACTTTTGGCCAGACGGCTTGTGAATCGCATCGCGCACGACCGAGAACGTCCCGGAGCCGATCATCTTCCCGAGCGTGTACTGCTCCTCAAAGCTGTTTGGGTTCGTCGGACCGCTCGCATTGTCGGTTGGTGCGCGCTCGTCGTGCGCGACCGACCTGTTCTCGACGCCGTTCGGCTGCAGCGCCGGCTCAGTCGCAACCACTTCGACATCCTGTAGTCGTAGCAAGTGCAGAGATGTATGTGAGCAGGGGAAAGAGGTGGACGGAGGATGGCAGTCAGAAAACGGCAACGTACGGGCTTGGAGCTGACACAGCCCATGGTGTAAGTCGGTCGAGTGGCGAGGTGGCGGTGGTGCTGAGAGCTGGCGTGCGGTGTCGGCGGACAAATGCGGATTGATGCTGCTGTCGTCTCGCGCACATCGTGCTGTTGTTGTTGTCGTGGGTTCGCTTGGTCTTTTCCTCGCTTTCTTCTCTATGCCCAAACTACACCGCCCAGAAATGCGGGAAACAAATAAGTGAAGGCTGTGTCCATAAATAGCCAGCTCAAAAGTGCCGCTTACAAACACGAGGTGCACACACGTCGCAGCAATCCGCCACGCCGTTTCGCAAGTTCAGTGTGCGTCTATCTATTTGTATCGCCGCCAAGTCGCTAGGACGCAGCAGCTCAGGTCGTGAAGGTATACTTGTCGCCCTGAAGCGCACGACCCATGCGAACACACAGTGCGTGTATGTGTGTATGCGTGTAAATAGATGTACCAGTCGATGACAGCGCAAGGGTCACGCGCTGCACTCGCACGTACCTGCCGCAGCTTCGTGCTGAGTTTTGGCTCGGCGTAGCAGATCCCGCGGCTTGCCTGACGCCGCGCGCGTCGTCCAAACGGACTCGATCGCTGCTGTTGCTTGCGTCCTGCAGTCGCATCTGTGCACTGAGGGCTGCTGCGCACACAGCGCCGCAATGGACTCTTTTCGTCGTGCGGTCTGCTCGGTGCGACCGCGCGCTTCAAGAGTCCGTAGTAGTCGCCCTGTGTCGCATGCACCACTGTGAACATCGAGCAGCACACGCTAACAGATGCATACATGTATACATAAGGCAGACACATATCGCACGCGCCGGATCTTCGCGTTCAGCCTCGGCTCGACGTACGACACGGTCTGGTCGCGACGCCGCAGCCGGCGCTGCAGCTCGAGCTGCTCGCGACATTGTACATCTGCCAGTCAGTGATCGATCTCAGCATCTCGACATATCAGCAACAACCAACAACCTGTGGACTTCTTCGCTCGTGCGCAAGCGCAAGCGGCGACACCCTCGTCGCCAATTCAGAGCCCTTTCGGATTGTGGTCAGTGGATTCAGCGAGTGGTCAGTGATGCGACTTGAATCAGCGATCTGTATCGAATGAACGCGCGTGATCACCTCGTTTATCGTCGAGATGGCACCGAGACACGTGGCATTCGCTGCCTGTGTCTGCGTCCAGACCAAGCGATGTGAGTCGCTCGCGCGTGTGTACCACAGGCTCCATCGCGCCATATCTTGATAGCAAGACCGAGTGCACTCACCTCGACGGTTGGGATGCTACGGCACTGCGTGATGACGTCCTCCTGCACGCTGTGCACACTCGGCAGCAGCGCTCGCTTGACAGACTTTAGCGGTCGTGGCTGCGACGACGAGAGACGTTCACTTGCACACGCGCTGCTGGAGTTCTGATGGTAGCGACAGTGTCAGTGCGACGCGCTCTACATATCAAGCGAAGAGTTGCGATGAACACGCAGCGTCGTACTCGAGTGCTGGCGTTCGTGTCGAGTGCGGCTGCGAGCACCCGGTCACGCATCAACGTGCACGCCAGCGATGGTTCACGAGCCTGGTGGCAGCTCCTCAGTGTGTCCATTCCAAGAAGATCGCACTGGGCGGACTGATCGCGGACCACACGCATGACTGCGGCTGCTCGCCAGTGTACATTAGACCAACCCAGGACGATATGGAAGCTCGAGTGCGCTCAACGCACCTTGAGGGTTCGCACGATCAACTCGCGCTCGTGCGTCAACTACCGCACCACCCACATGTGCGTATGAGAAAGCGAGCAAGCACTACACTGTACTCGGTGATACGCAAGGCAGCAGCATGATCGACACACGCACCGCTCTGCGTGAACTCACTGCTCTGCGCGCGCTTGGCTGTGAGCAGTACGGCGTGAGAACGTACAGACGTGGAGGACTGTGCGCTCTCGACACACACATTCGTACCTGCTGCTAACTCCGTCTTGGTCTCGTTCTGCGCGCAAGCGAAGCGTTAGCTATGGACCTAACAACGTGCTGCGCACACAGCGCCGCCCGTCGCATCGCCACAACAACGCACATGAATGCATCACGACGCACCAGGGCCATGGCGAGCTCGCGGTTCGCATCGGCGAGTGCTGCCGCCTTGTCACGTAGCTGCTGCAGCTCTTGCATGACGCTGTAGACAAAGCCGGCGTTTGGTCGCCCACTCTTCGTCATCTTCGTCGAGTGTGTGTGTGTGTGCTGCTGCTGCTGCTGCTGGTCAAGACGATTGATTGTTGAGACGATACGTCTCAGTTGAAGTTGTCAAGCCAGAATGTGTGCGTTGTTGCAAACTGCGAATTTGCTGTAATGCAGCGTAATGCAGTATGAATTACAAATATGCATGTATGTATGTTAGCATACTGTTCAGCATATTGCTCGCAATATATATATCTCCTGTTTATTTCACTAGCCGACTTTCTCGTTATTGTTTCGACGGTGCGCATCGCTCGCTCGTGATCACAACGAATTGATCGAGCAGCGACAGCAGCAACGACTGCGACCATGCGGCGCCGAGCATCTCCCGCTCTTGCGAGGTGTGCGCGCAGCGCTGCTACGAGCAGCTGGCCAGATGCACTAGTCGAACCACATGCGGCAGTACCGCGCACTGGTGCACGAGCGCTTGCATCGTTGCACTCGGCCGATCTAGTGCCGCGATCCACGCCAGCGCTGCTGGTGCTGCGCCAGCCATCGTTGTCGCTGCGGCGCTCGTTCGCGTCCGGCCACGCGCGCAGTACTGGCATCCACAACACCAACAGCGCAGCTCTCAAGCAGAGCGTGTCGGCCGAGCACTTTGACGAGCTCAAGGCGTTCTTGATGGAGCCGACAACCGACGGCGCCACCGCAGCGCGCGCGAAGGAGATCGTCACGACGATGATGCAGCAGCACGTGTTTGCGTCGATGCCTGGACAGGAAGCGACCGTCATGGTCATGGTCGCGGACGCAATGGCCGACTACTCATTCACAATCGACGTGTACAAGTGCCTGCGCGACGCACACGTGTCGCCGTCGCCAGTCACGCTTGAGCTCACAGCCGAAGCCTGTGCGGCCGTCGGCGACTGGCAGATTGCCGGCGAAGTCGTTGCGCGCATGCACGACGCAGTCGACGTCATGCACTCGTCGCCTACAATCTACGAGCACGCGATCGCAGCGTGCAGCCGCGCTGGCAAGTGGATGAAAGCCAAGCAGTTGCTCGACGCGATGCTGACCGACGGCCTCGTGGCGTCGTCCGAGACGCACGTCGCGTGTCTTGCGCTCACGATCGCTGCTCACGAACCGACCGCGACGCGCGCATTGCTCACGCGGTTCCTCGCTACTGACTTTGACGACCAAGCGCCGGCGGACATCACAGTGTCACTGCGCAGACTGTTTGACGACGCAGTCGCAGCATCAGCACTCGACGACGCACTGTTGCTCCGCGATGCTCTGGTACAGCGCGACGATGGAACTGAGGCGATAGCATTCGATCAGCGCGCGTGTGGCGCGCTCGTGCAGCTCTGCGGCGTTGCACGTCAGTGGCACACCGCACGCGTCGTGCTCGCGCAGTTCCTTGGTGTTCGACCACCCGTCGCGCCGCCATCGTCGCAGTACTTGCGCGATGTCCGCGCCTTGCTGAGTGACCTCACAACGCACGGCTACTCTATTGAGCTGCCGCTCTACAACGCAGTGCTGCGCAACTTGGCGCAGCTGAGTCAATACGAGGACGCCAAGTGCGTGTTTGCCGATATGGAAGCACGTGGTGTCGCGCCGGACGCTGTAACGTTTGTTGCGATGATCGCAGCGTGTGGTACGGACGTCGCAGCGGCCGACGCGCTGTTTGCCAACATGGAACACTGTGGTATCGTGCCGTCGCTCGACGCGTGCCACGCTGTCTTGCTCGTCCCAAGTCGCGCGTGCGCCTGGACGTACGTACTCGACCGGTACAATGCGCTCGCTCAGCTCGACAGTGTTGAGACTGCAGACCTCGAGCGCGACGCGCGCATCCAGTCGCTCGTCGCGGTCGCGTTCGGTCGATCCGGGCAGTCGGCGGCCGTCCTCGACGTGTTTACGCGCATGAAAGTGCGTGGCCTGACGCCGAACCTGCACGTGTACGGCGAAGCGATGGCCGCGTACGTCGCTGTCGGTCAGTGGCGCCACGCGCTGCTGCTGTTTGACCATGTTCAACATGAAGGCGTCGCGCCGCGCAAGCTCGCAGCAGCCTCGATGCTCTGGGACACGGCGGCTCTTGCAGCAGCGACCGGCGAGCAGCGCGACCAAGCTGCTGCGCTGTTTGACCGCATCGTCGCCGACCGCGCAACGATCTCGCCCCATACGGCCGTGCGGCTCATCGAACTGCTCGAGGATGTCCCAGTCGCGACGCTCTGGGACGCGTTCCGACCCATGCCGCACCTCCACCGCGTCCGCAAACAGACAGCGACACAGTCGACGAGCTATAGCAAAGCGCTGGACAACCCAAAGGTCTTGAACGCCGCGCTCAAGCGCGCAGTCGATACGCGCGACGTGTACTTCGCTGAGAAGCTTATGGCAGACGCAGCAGCTGACGCGCTGCGGCTCAACTCGATGACGTACTCGCTCCTGCTGCGGCTGTACGCCGACAGAGTTGACGCTGCGGGTTTCAGCGACTGGTGCAACCGCATGGCCGACGCGCGCGTCAAGCCGACCGTGTTCACGTTCCGCGCTGTACTGCAGCACCTCGCGAGTCTTGATGACGTTGGCGACGACCACGACACTGTGGCCACAACAGTCGCAGCAGTTGACGCGCTGCTCGACCTCGGCGTCCCAGACGATCCAGCCGTCAGTATCAGCGCGGCCGACGTCGGTGCACTTGTACTCGACGCAATGGACCGCCACGCACTGCCGCTCGATGCGCTCTGCTGCGAGTTCTTTTTGCGCTTATCGCCAGCTTCGACCGACGCAATGCGCGTCCTCGACGCACTCGAAGCCGCGCCCAACGACTTTCACTACTCGGCTGGTCTGCTCCACGCAGCGTGCACTACACTCTGTCGGTCCGAGCCAGAACGCGTGCGTGCGTTTGTGACAAAGTGCGTCGACAAACTGCCGCGTGCGCTTGCCGACGACGCACTCGCTGCGTTCTGTGCAGCCGCTACGAGTGCTGACGCGCTTGCGTTGCTGCAGACGCTGTTGGCGACGCGGAGCTTTGAACTCTCGGACGATCGCGTCGTGCTCTTTCTGCTTAATGCGATGGCCACTAGCGAGAGTGATGGCGAGAGTGATGAAAGCGAAGCACTCGGTCGTAGTAGTCGCGGTGCGCTGCCGCGCCTTGCAGCTGTGCTCAAAGCGGCTGACGCTCCGCTCGAAAGCGGGTCGATGGCGTTTCTGATCCAGCGCATCGTCGCCCTCGCGCAAGCTGCTGAGAGCAGTAGCAGTAGTAGCGATGACGGTGACGCGGCTGCTGATCTGCGTGCTGCGCAGGACTTGCTCGTACATGCGCTTAGTGGATACGCGCGTGAGACCGTGCACGAGTTCGTCGCACAGGTCGTTGCGCCTGTCGACGCTGTGTACCTCGCAGATGTACTGAAAGCGCTCGAACGGGACTGATAGGCGAAGTGTAGGAGAGAGTATGAGACCAACTACTAGGACTGAGGTGTCGGCATCGAACAGTGTCGAGCGTGTCGGGAGGATGTAGTCCGACAGCACTGACAGAGTCGAGAGCAGTGCGTTCGCTCTCAGCAGGTAGAGAGCAGACCGATAGATCCATAAGGACAGTGAATAGCTACTAGCCAGTCAGCCATTACGACATGTTTGCGATCAGTAGGACGGACAAGTCGATGCGCGTGGATGGTCCGTTCATATGGTAGGTCGTGTTGTCTCCGGTACTCAGCTCTTTGCGGTGGCGCTTGTCGGCTG
This sequence comes from Globisporangium carolinianum, assembly GCA_023334275.1. Lineage (NCBI taxonomy): Eukaryota > Oomycota > Peronosporomycetes > Pythiales > Pythiaceae > Globisporangium > Globisporangium carolinianum. The sequence continues at coordinate 3,475 of JAASGP010000235.1, read as the reverse complement.
CAATGTCTCGGCGCGCTTCGCGACGCTCGCAACAGAACCAGCCGATGCTGGCGGCACGACGGTGCCTGGCGACTTGGACGACGCGAGTGCGGCGCTGCTCGCAGGTGTCACGAAGATCCGCGCCTTGTCGAGCTCCTGTATTAACCGCGTGTAGAGCTCGTCGGCGTTGAACGCAAGCGCCTTAGCAGCCTGTCGCTTCTTGTACGAGATCGCCATGCGCAGCATGAACGCGTTCGCTTCGTCGTACTCGAGCTGCAGTATGACGCAAGTACGAGCGAGAGTGAGTCCCTATATTAGTCAGCCAATCTATCAGTCTATGTCGCACCTCGATCGTCGGTGGCGTGCCGCCCCACTCTTTCTTGCCGAGTTCAGTCCAGACGACCTTGGCGATTCGCACGCCACCTTCGTAGTGGTGCGTCTCGTCCTAGTACATACACATACACATACATAGACACCACAGTCGATACAGTACGCAACACGGTAAGTATGTCCATCCTGTAGGACTACCAAACGCAATGATCAATCCTAGATCAGGCAATCAAGACCCTATACGAGGCAGCTACTTACGTTGAGCACTTTGGTGCGCAGGAATGCTGCGAGCTGCGGGAGCACGATCGGCTCTTTGCGCTCGACTTTGATCGTGATGACGCCGCGGCTTTGAAAGCCCATGCGCCGCAGCACATGGAGTGCAGCAGCACCGACGACGCCCCACGCAAACATGCTGAAGACGAACCAGAGCCCTGGGTTTGCGTACACCATGACTTCGACAAAGCTCTTCATCCAGTCCGTATCGACGACCGACCACGACCCCGTGACGCGGTCGAGGACCTGGAACGCGAGCGAGCCGCAGAGCAGCACCTGGAGCACAAGGAGCGTCGCGGCCGTGCGCTCGTTCACCTCGTGGAGTTCGCACAGTGACCGCGTGTGCATGCGGATCGCCTCGGTCTGCTGATAGTCGCGGTCGCTCGAGACGATCGCGGCCATGTCGTGGAGCACGTCGAGCTCATGGCGGGCGCCGGCCATCGTCTTGTGCAGGTCGCGCACGCGGCGCTTGAGCTGGTTCGCGAGCACGCCGAGCTGCAACCGTTCGTAGAGACTCCGACCGGCCTGTTCCGGCGGCTCGGTCGGGACGATCGCTTCGTCGAGCGACTCCTTTAGGTACAACAGCGTCTCCTCTAATAGGATCGCGTCCTTCGCCAGCACTGCGAGGCGATCGCGGATCGCCCGTAACCGATTCGGGTCTTTCTCGGCCGTCTCAATGAGCGCCCGCACTTGCTTGAGGTCGTCGACGACGATGAACAACCGCGCAAAGAAGTTTTGCGTAAAGAGGTTCATCGCTTCGTACTGGAGGAAGCTGCAAAGGAGCGGCTCATGATGGCGACTGTTGGGACCGGCAATGAGCAAGCCGTACGCGCCAAACACGAGCGTGTCGTGCTCGCTAATGTCGAATGCTGCGCGCGTGTCGCCGAGGATCTGCTTGAGCTCGTTCTCGTACTCGCCCTTGTCCATGTACTCCTCGGCCGTCAAGTGCGGCGTGATCTCGTTTGCGATGATGAGGTTGATCTTGTTGCGACTCGCAGCTTCGCCCGAGAACAGGAGACTCAGTAGTGTCCGCTGGTATGCGGACAAGACACTGTCGACGATCTTGGACGAGTCCATGTGGACGTCCACGAGCAAGCGCGAGAGGTGGTCGAGCGACACGTTGTCCTTGATGCGGTCCATGATCGCTTCGACCTGCATGCCGTAAAAGCACGAGCCAGCGGCGGTCAGCGAGCACCCAAACGTCTCGACCTGGACGACCCCAGGAGCTTCGGGAAAGTGGATGTCGGCTTCAAAGTTCACGTGGTTCGTCATCGTATAGTCGAGGATGTTGATCGCGGTCAGTCCAGGGTCGACGGTGATCTGTGTCCCAGTTGCATTGTCATCAACGACGGCGGTGAAGAAGCCGCCCTGGACGCGCTCGGTCGAGCCGAGGTTACAGTTGAGCTGCACGAGCTGGTTCGACCCAAATGGGATGTACTCGGCCACGATGAGCGACACGGAGTTGAGCGTAATGATCTCGTCGAGCTGGTCCCGGATGCTCGAGTCGCTCACACCGCACTCGTGCGCGCGATGCGCGTTGCTCAGCGTCGGTCGGCCACCAAAGCGAAGGCACTGGGGGATGTACGCGCTCGAGACGTACGACACGTCCTCGGTCTCGGTTACAGACGACAGGCGGCGGTAGCCACTCGCGTCGTCGACGAGCCAGTACGCGTCGCCGTCCCACTCGACGCGCAAGAGATGGAGCGTCCCAGGTGCGAACGCCATGTCGTTGACCGCGAGCTTGTCGGGCTTGCTGAGCTTCCGGACGAGCTCGAGGCCTTTTTCCGAGATCTGAAAGCACGTCACGGGCTGGTAGCTCTTCGACGCGAGCTTGAGGCCGTTCACGAGGTCCTCTTCGCGCAAGAAGTCAATGTCGGACTTGCCCTCCTGCGAGATGTTGACGTACTGCCGCTTCGCTTCGACGACCTCGGACGACGGCGCATAGTCGTAGTCGAGCGCTTTCGACACGATCGCTTCGTACAGCAAAACGAGGAGCGCCGGTTTGCGGATCCACTCTTCCTTGTCGGACGACCGGATCGCGGGTTTCGAGTAGAGCGAGATGAGGTACAGCAGGCGGTTCTGATTCTCCGTGAGTCCCGTGTCTTCGTCGATATCGTCATCGTCGTCGCTCTCGTCGTCGGCGTCGTCGTCGTCACCTTCTTCGTCGTCATCATCAACATTGTCGTCGTTGCCATTCGCAGCACTCGCAGCACGTACGTCCTGTTTGCCTTCTGCCTTCTTTGCGCCTGCAGCATTGCCCGCTGCGACGACTGGTTTCTATAGCGCGGAGTAGCACCACAGTGGTTGTGTGTGTGTGTGTGTAAGCATATATGTTCATGGATGTGTAAGTGGGGGTCCACGCACATACAAGCCAGCATGACGATTCAGCTGCGTGAGCCGCAGCTGTCGATCGACTGCACGCACCTTCATCGCAGTCTGTACCGCCGAGTGGTGCGAATTAGTGATGACAACGACGCTTCGATGCAGGTAGGTGGTTACCCTTGGTGGCTACGATAAGCACAACCCTCGATTACCTCACATTGCCACAAGCTGCAGCAAATCCACACTTCGAAATACAGGCTCGAGCACATTGAGCGAACAGGTTACATAATATGTACCCTGACCAAGTCGAAAACACAATTGAGCCAAATTACATCGTCAAATGCAGCTTTTGCTCTCTTGTCGACATTCCCATTTCTAAAGTGAAACATCAAGCTTACGCTCAACGCGCTCACGCCTGTACTCGATCGGCGCGTCGCCGAGGCCAAGCTCGCGCTCGGTGCGCTCGCAGCGTTCGACAAGCCCGCGATGGTCTCGTTTGCGCTCAACAGCACGGGCGAGCTCCGCAGCGGCGAGGCGATCATCGACTCGATCCTCGAGGTGCTCGCATTCT
>JAASGP010000234.1:0-27510 GCA_023334275.1 Globisporangium carolinianum | reverse complement strand
TCCGAAAGTGACGTACGCCGATCCGACGTGCCGCAAGCTCGTGTGCCTCGTCGACGGCTGCGACGATGCGTACCAGTACCCACAGCAGGACGAGAAGACGCACGCGTGTGCTGCTGGCGTCGCGTTCCAAGTCGTGTTCTGTCCATCGTCTAGCGACGTGGAGCGCGACTGGGTCGACGCGCTCAGCGCGCTCGAGAGCGGCAACACTGTCGTCGGTGCCGATGCGACGCCATTGCCGTCGTCTTCAATGCCGAAAACACCGCTGCCAGCAACAGCAGCGCCGAATACCGACGCCCAGACGCGTGCAGGCGTCTCGGACGAGTCGTCGGCTGCGATGTACGTCGCTTCAGCGCTCGGCGGCACGATCGCAGCGGCTGTTGTAGTCGCAATGGTCGTGCAGTACCGTCAGCGCATCGTTGCAAACGTCGAGTACCACTGGCCGGACCGCAAGAGCTCGGACGCTATATCGTTCGCATCAGCACGTGACGTGATCTAAGCTGTCGCTCGCAGTCGATGGATGCGTGGAGCTCGCGCCTATTTATCCAGAGCGCTAGATCGCTTGCGCTATCCGAGGTCGTCCGAGACGTCCGCGGCCAGGAGCTCATGCCAGAAGCTTGCGTCAAATGCTGACGTCAAGCTCTTGTGTGCCTTGTAATAGAAGCTGCTCGGTATGCGTTTCTACGCTTTACTATCGGACTTTCCTATTCGAGACGTTGCGTGGATCCATTTGCGATGGGGAACGACCAGTCGCACGACGCGCAGCAGCTCACGGGCGTGCTGCCGAGTGCTGCTGCGCACCGCGCGACGGCCAAGCCACTTGTAAGTGTACGCACGACCGAGTTGTCGCCACTCGCAGTACACACACCTGAGCTAGCAGCCAGTAGCGGTGGCTGCGCAACGCGTCCTCCACACGACGATGGTGGTGCCAACATCAGTGCACTGCACATTGAGCCGCCTGCGCACGCACTGTTGCGACCCGAACCAATCGCTGCGAGTGTCCGTGACGATGCACCGGAGAGCGTCCGCAAAGCGCAGACGCTCGCAGCGTTCGCTGACGTGTGCTCCGAGATCGTTCCACAGTTCCTGTATGTGAGCAACGCGCGCGTCGCAGGCGATCGCGATGCGCTTGCAGCACTCGGCATCACGCACGTGGTCGACTGCTGCGCCGAACTCACGCGTAGCGCTTCGATTGCTTTACCTGCTAACATTGAGCGCCTCGAGCTCGCGCTGCGCGACAGTGTGCACGAAGACCTCTCGTGGTTCATCTACCAGAGCATCGAGTTCATTGCGCTGGTCCGTAGGTCGAGCCCATCGAACCGCGTGCTTATCTATTGTCACCAGGGCGTCTCGCGCTCGTGCGCGCTCGCAGCTGCGTACATCATGTTTGTTCAGTACCAACAACAGACAACAACCGCAAGCTTTCGGGACGCACTTGCAGTCGTCAAGGCCAAGCGGCCGATCGCAAGTCCAAACGCTGCGTTTCTGTGCCAGCTCATCGAGTGGGAGCGCGAGCTCGCAGGCGTTCGGTCACCAGTGACGACACTGTTTCGCCTCGCACCGCATGCAGCGCACGACCCAGCGACGCTCGTGCTCAAGAGCTGCTTTGCACCGCACTCGACACTGCGCGAACGTGTCGTCGTGCCACTCCATCCCAGTGCTAACAACATCACAGAGGACATACGGCCGTACCTGTACAAGCGCGGCGTCTTTGTGTACCTCGATTCGTCTGGGCCAGCCGGTACAGACAAGACGTATCGCGTTGTCGTCTGGCGTGGCAGTGCAAGTGCGATCCCAAACGGCGTCGCCGTCGCCATTGAGTTAGCACAGCAGATCGCGCGCGTGCGGCTTGCAGCGCAGCAGCCGAGTGCTACGTGGCTCCGAAGCGACACGCCACTCGACATTGTCGAGGTCGTCGACAAGGACGACAGCGGTACAGACGTCGACCACTTTGGCTACGCGGCTGAGCTTGTCTGGCTCGTGCAGGACGCGGACGTACAGGGTGAAGACCCAGTCGACCCTCGACCACTGCAGCAGCCTCCCAGCTACAGCAGTGAGGACAGTGTGTCTGTTGCTGTTGCGTTAAGTGACGACGTCGCCGACGACAACAAGCCGCAGCTGTTTGTGCTCGATGGACAAGTGAGTGACGCGTCGTGGGACCGACTCGCAGACTACGACGCCGACGACTTGACGCCCTGCGACGCGTTCCTGTTGTTGCAGCCGACGGACCAGCATCACTTCTTGTGGGTCGGCGCAGACGTCTCAGTCGACACTGAGACGCTTCGACGGAGTGCAGTGAATCACACACAAACGGTGATGATGTCACAGAGCAGTGACGCCGAGATCGAGGTCGTACCGAGCGGGTGCGAGAGCGACGCGTTCTGGACAGCGTTTGAGCGCGGGTACTAGGGCACAGACTGACTTGGATAGACCGACAATGGCGCATAAGGCGGACTAGTGAACATGCTGCGTGTGGATTCGCATTGGTCGTTAGCTCGCACTCATGTTGCAAGACTATGCGTGTGGCTGCTCAGCGCTTTGTCTTTCGTGGCGCTTTTGCCATCGTCACTGGCGCTGGCGGAGGCGGTGCTGTCGTACACTTTGTAGACATAGCAACTGGTGGTGGTGGCTTGCTCGATGACGATCGTTTGCCGCGGATGTCGCCCATGAGACAGCTTGCAGCGTCCGAGAACGTCACGACATCGTGCTGGAACGGATCGAGCGTCTCGAGCAGCTTGCCGATCGCTGCGTCACTCTATCAAGCAGCCAACAACAGCAGGAGTCGCACCGTTGTGAGTCGAGTGAGTCAACAGCCTTCGCGTTATGTGTGCAGTCAGTGCTTGGCTATTGACACACAAGCAAGCAATTTGCAACGCACCTTCTTGGGTGCGACGCGGCGCGCGATCGCGACGAACGCGTCCTGTACGATCATCCATCCACATACAGAAACAGCAGCGTGGCGGTGTCAGTGCCATGTCCGGTGCATCTAGTAGAAGAGATGCGAGCCGAGCCATTTGCGCATGACGTACGCGCGTAACGATGCCGACGCGATCTGCGTCATAACCCGCAAACTCAGTGCGAAAGTCCTCGAGCAGTTTGATGCGGCCCTGGAGCTGGTAGTCAAAGAGCACTTGCTCGAACGCAGCAAATGACAGCGACAGTGGAGTGCTTGCGACTCCGTGCGCACCAGTGCGTATGTGCTTGCGACGCTGCCGCGCTGTCGTCACTGTCTGCAGTCGCTCGGCCTTTTGCTTCACGAGCCGCAGCAGTGTCGAGCTCTGCAGATCAGTTGATGCGCATCAATTTCGACAGGTACGTGTAGTCAAGCGGTAGTCAATCCGATTCGTTAGATTCTCATGTGCAAAACGGCAGTGTAAACTGTCAAACGCATCACCTGCCAGCAGCATGCCACAATCGAATGCACATCAACGTACGTCTTGCGGGTCGTAAAGGTACGTGAGCAGCTCACGCCATTCGTCCTCATATATGTCGTGCGCGACGCGACTTTGCACGAGCGCCGCGATCGCGAGCTCCTGCTTGAGTGGGTGCTTGGCCTGGAAGTACGCGCGCAAGAGGTCCACGAGCGCGTGTTGGAGCTTGCGCTTGATCGCGAGGAAGCCTTCGTCGAGCTCATTGCGCAGCAGGGCGAGGAAGACGGCAGCGTCATTCTCGCGCGGCGCAAACGCCTCGCAGGCCTTCCAGATCGCGCTCGCGTAGTCGACTATGAGCACGTGAAGCCCAAAGCGCTGGTTCAAGTACGCGTACATGTGTTGCTCCATCGTTTCGCGTGGTGGACCCGACGCAACGACCACACCGCCGTTACTGAAGCTACCGGTAGCAGTAGCCGCAGCGACGTCGAATGCGCGCGTGTCCGACTTGCGCTTGGAGGCTGTGATGCACTGAATGAAGTCCACGACCTGCTTGAGCGTGAGGCGCCGCACGTGCGTCACTGGTGGTGCAGCAGCACGCACTGGCACCGACTCGGCTGCGTGCGACAACGGCTGCTCAGCAGTAGCTGCAGTCGCGCTGTCTACAGCTGCGACTCGCTTGCGTATCCGCTGCCGTGACGACGCGCTCGCGTCTCGATTCTCTGTCTGGCCGATGCTCTGCTGCACACTGTGCAGTGCATCGACACTCGAGGCAGCACTGGCACTAGCACTGCCAATGTGGGGTTGGCGTCGGAACGCGTCGTTCTCGCGCTGGAGCGACCCGTTCGCTTGCTCGAGCAACTCGCGCTGTGCTCTCTCCTGTTGCAGCCGTGTCTGCGCAGCCTCGAGGTCGCTCTCGAGGCTCTCTGCCACTTCGAGCAGTACGCGCATCTGACCTTCGAGCTGCTGGGTCTGCTGCGTTGGCGCGTTGGGACTTCGTTTGTCGTTTTGACTACCAGAACGTCCTGTCGGTACCAGCAGCTGGTGTGCCGATGCAGCGCTTGCGACGTGCTCGTGCTGGAGCGCAACGAGCACGTGCTGCTGCATGGCAAGCAGCTCGCTGACGGCGCGACCGAGTGCGCTGTCGACGCTGCTCGCGCGCTCGATGCCGTACTGACCGCAGACTGCAAGCAGGTTCCAGCGTGTCTGAAGCATCGCAATGCGCGTCGTCCTGGACGTCGCGTCATCATCGTCGTCGTCCTGTGACTCGTAGCGGCTCAGCTGCTGCGCGAGTTCGTCGACGTGTTGGTCGAGCTGCTCGTTGACGACGAGCTGTGTGTTACTGGCCCTGGTCGCACCGCACGCGTGGAACGCCTTGACGACCGCTTTGAGCTGCTTGAGGAACAACTCGGTCGACTCAGGTTGCGGCGGCGTCGTCGCTGCTGATGCACTTGCTGCTGCTCGCGTGAGTGCAGTCCCTGGCGCCGACTGTGATTGCGATTTGAGCCGTTTGCGCCAGTCGGTGCGGTCGTCCGAGATGCTCGCAGGCGTCTCGGTCGGCCGCACGCTGCTCGATTTGGTCCTGCGTTCAGCGACTGCAGGTCGCGATGTACTAACACTCGCTTGTGCGGCTGTCGCGACGCGGCGTCTGCGACTGCTTGCGGTTGTTGCATCGTGTGCTGGTGCAGTCGCTTGTGATCGCTCTTGCTCGACAGTTCGGCGCTCGAGCTTGAGGCTCGCAAACTGCAGACGCAGTGTGCGCTTGTCCTGTGGCGACGCGATCGTCGGCGGATGTGGCGACAATGCTGTCGACCGTGTCAGCGCGCGGTCGTGTGGCTCGGGACTGTCGGTGCCGCCTGCTACCGACGAGTTGGACGCTGTCGATGGCGATAGCAACACTTCCGAGAGCGCGTCGACAGCTTTCACCGGCGGCTCGAGTTCTTCGATCGATGTCGACAGTGTCGACAATGTCGATGGTTGTTGCAGCACTGGCGTTGCTGACGCTATGGGCGTCGCTGGCGACGCTGGACTCGACAGCGGTGTGCCATTGAGAATTCGGAGCTTGGGCAACATCAGACGCAACAGCTTCTCGTCCGTTGCGCTCTCGAGCGTGACGCTCAGTGACTTGAGCGCTACACACTGCTGGAGCACGTCGCCAAGCGCTGCAACTGACTGGAATCGGTTCTTTGTCACGTCGAGCGCGACGAGTTTTGGTAGGTGAGTCGCAAAGTCGAGTGGGAGCCACTCGAGTGCATTGCCACTCAGGTCCAAGTGCCGGATGTTGGCAAAGTGAAGCTGGAGGTACGCGAGCTCAGCGTCAATGTACTCGAGCGCACGGCCGCGCAAGCTGATGCGCTCGGTGTCGGGGCTGACGTTATAGAGTTCCTGGAGATCCTCGAGCGCGCTCATAGCGCTGACGTTGTTAGTGGTGATGTGGCTGCAGAGGCACGAGTCGACTTTGCACTCAAAGGCGATCGCACGAGTCGAGAGGTAACGACGACCAAGAATAGCGAACGCGAAACCTCAGCAGTTCATACTGGATGCTTGTTGCTTACACTAAATGAACTCATGGTCGCGCAGTATGATTGTTGCAGCGCATATGCACGATGAGGTACATCAAGTCTATTGACGAAGCTGTGGTGCCTGCATCGATTTGTCATCGTGATGTGTCGATGGTACAGTGAACGTACCCGTCGGCTGCGTGTTGCTACGGAGTGAGTGCGCATTACTGGCTACAGTCGCACACGAAGAGGCGGCGACGCTTCTCACGACTTTCATAGACTACTGTTTCCAACAACAACGCAGTGCTCACTACTCGACGACCTGCAAGTAGCAGCAGAATGGACAGCAGCAGCGACATCCTCGCGCTCAGCGAGCTCATCACGGGCTGCCAGGACGTATATGACGAAGACGAGCGCGACGCTGCCGAGCGCGCGCAGCACCAGCAGATCGCACTCACGCCATCGACAATCGCAGGCGCTGCCAAGACACTGGAAGGTAGGTGTCGGCGTATGTGCAGGTCGTGTGTGCATGTGTGTTCATTGACCTGCGCTGTGTCATGAAGTATCTCTACTTGACATCGCTGTTTGCACCGCAGCGGACCGTCCAATCGGACAGATCAAGATCGCTGACCCAAAGGCGATCTGGGACCCAAGCGAAGTCCCAAGCGACGATGAAGACGACGATACGTACGAGACTCGCACTCGCCCCACGTGCGTGTGTTGTCTAGCACCTGAGCGTGCCGTCTGGCTTGCTCGTTCCTCTCTATTTTATTGGAACCGTAGTACTTTGATGCAGCGCACTAACGAGGCATTTGACGGACACGCACTGCTGCTGTCTGCATGCGCAATGTAGCTTTGAGATCCTGTACAAACAGAGCGTGATGACAGAAGATGTGTTCCTCGGACTGAGCGACAAGGACCCATCGTTCGCCAACTGCGACGCCATGGTCGTGCGCGTCGAGTGTCCGCGCCATCGGCTCGACGACATTGAGCTCGACGTGAAGAAGCAGAAGCTGCTGCTCCAGTCGCACGCACTGTACGTGTGTGATGGATGCGAGCAAGTGTCGATACGGTCTATCAGGACGTACTGGTGCACGCGCTCACTCATGTACTCGCCTGCTCTTGGCGCCTTGGCTGGCTGCTACAGGAAGCTCGCGCTGTTTTTGCCGTATCCTGTGCGCCATCTCGACGGACAGGCAAAATGGGACGCGAGCAAGCAGACGCTCACGATTTCGCTGCCAATCGTTCGCGACGAGTGGTGAATAGCTAGCTGGTCGTAGTCCATGCATCCACGGAGGTGCGATGACGTCCTTGCAGTCCAGGTGCTCAAGTGGTTGTTGATGCTTGTCGCGAAAGTCGCACTTTCAGGAGGGTATTCTACCACGTCAACCGTACACGGGACTGACATCTAAAATCAAGGAAAATTGTCAGCGCGCTCTATTCAAGGCACACTCTATCGAAACGGAAGAACGATGAAAAACACAAAAACAACCAAAAAGAGCTGCCGACGCAACAAGTGAGTAGCGACTGAACGTTTGTGTGCGTGCATGTGCGCAAACCTCATGCATGGACATGTAGGGGACAGCGCAACGCGCGCGCTTCTTCCGCACATGCATTGCATACCGCACACATCTGCTCAGACATGCAGTGCAATTGTGCGCTTCGGTTCGATCGCTTCGTCGTCAGGCGCGACGAGCTGCAGCTGACTGACTGATCGCCGACACGAGTCGCTGCGCACTCTCCCCTTTCTCGTCCACTGCACTAGCACGACGACAGCAGCAGCAGCAGCAGCAGTAGCAGCGACAGCACAGCTTGCAATCGGCATACGCACACGCAACGCGACTACCTAACGACTGCACGATACAATGTCGGACCACATGCGCGACAACGATATGATGGAGGGGCAAGTCGTCGAGCTCACTGAGGCCGAGCAGGCGCAGCACCAGCTCCAGATGGAGCAGCAGCTCAAGTCGTTCTGGGCCAAACAGCTTGTTGAGGTGCGTGCGCTTGTATCACATGTGCGACCAGCAGCAGTTGATCGACTGACGCTCATACTGTCTGTATACTATACAGATGGAGCAGCTCGAAGTCGGCAGTGAACAGGGTGCGTCCAGCGTCTTGTGTGTGTATAGGACTGGCTGTATAGACGATATGGACTGATCGATGGCTGCATGTGTAAATATCGTCCTCGATAGACTTTAAGAACCACAACGACTTGCCACTTGCGCGCATCAAGCGCATCATGAAGTCGGACGAAGACGTGCGCATGATCAGCGCGGAAGCGCCCGTGCTGTTTGCGAAAGCGTGCGAGATGTTCATCCTCGAACTCACGCTCCGATCGTGGGGGTACTCGGAGAAGAACAAGCGACGGACGCTGCAGAAAGAGGACATTCAGACAGCGATCCGCAACACCGACATCTTTGACTTTCTCGTCGACGTTATCAACTAGCGCCGCAACAGACAGCAGACAGCAGTAGCAAAACGTTCCAAGCAGCAGCAGCAGCAGCAGCAGTGTGCGCCGGGTGTCGCAAACGAGTGAGCGATACGTAGCTTGGTCTTTGGTAGACGCGCTGCAGTCGCCCAGCAGCAACAAGATGACAGACGCGATTCGAGACCAACTGAACACGGTTACCGAATTGTGCACTCGTTGTTGGTGCGTTTGTATTCCATTGCTACAGAATGTTTAATCATGTATTTTCAAAACTGGGCAGGATTTGCAATAGAAGTACACATATGACAACATGTTGAAAGCGAGGTTATAACCCGTTGTTCGATACTAGTAATCGAGAGTATCAGTCGTAAATATCATACTATCTTCAGTGCATTTCATTTGCGTTTCGGCGGTCCAGCTGCGTATCCTTGCACGCTCGCACTCTTCCATTCGCACCCCACGTCATCAAGCAGCTCCATCTCAGTCCGCTCATACATCCACCATGGAAGCCATTCGTCGCTACCTCAAGGTGCCGTGCTTGCTCGCGTGCTCTATGCTGTCGCTGTCTGCATTGCACACTCTGCTGTCGCTCCGATCCGTCCACTGCACGAGTGCATCGTTGCTGACACGCATGTGCACACGCATGTTCACACGCACACTACTATCGCCACGACCACCATTAGGTTCAGCTGCCGCGCTACCTCAAGGGGCTGCCGCTGCCGCGCACGTTTGCAGGTTTTATGAAGCTCAAGCAGGACGAGTGGCTGTACCTCGCGCCATTGCTCGTGACGATCGCAATTCTGTTCTACTCGCTCTTCTTTGCTGGCAACAGCACAAACAGCAAGAGCAAGTTTCGCGTGAACCGCACGCAGCAGCTCACGAAAGACAAAGTCGTGCACTCGCTCGACGTCGCTGACGTCGAAGACCTCGTGGCAAAAGGGAAAGGCAAGTGCCTCGTGTGCCGCTGCTGGAAGTCGAAGACGTTCCCGCTCTGCGACGGCTCGCACGTCCAGCACAACAAAGAGACTGGCGACAACGTCGGACCGCTCGTGATTCAGCAGAAGAAGAAAGCGAGTGACAAGCAATGAGGTTGGATGCAGTTGACGCTCGATAGCGTAGCGTCGATGCAAAGACAGTGTAGCGATGGCGCGTTGCGTGTGTTTTGCGTGTTTGCTGTTGAACACGACGCGTGTCCGTCTGGACGTGCTTTGGCTTTAGCGTCAGCTCGAACCTGCATAGCTAATGATGAAGATTGGATGTGAGGCGTTGTCGATATACTAGTAGAAGGCAAGGACGTGCTGGTAGGTCGCTGACATGTGACGGTGCAGTTGCTAGCGAGTACTGCTATGCGCAGCGTAGGGCGATACTTTGTGCGTCTGGAGTGTCATGCTAGCTTCCGATGGAGCAAGCAGGAGCATGTGTGTGTGTGTTGTTCAGCATCGACTGTTGTTGGAGCAATGCGTAGATAGTGGTGGTGTGACGGTGGCGACTCGCGACTGTGAAGCGTTTGGTGCCACGTTGACGCAGACTGGGCGACAATGGACATGGATCGTCGGCTCGTGGTGGCTGCAATCATGCATTTGGAGAGCTGCATTCGTACAGCAGCAAATGTAGATGTATGTCTTGATGTCGCAGATATGCAATTTGCAAATCGTGCGTTGTGTGGTTGCGGTTCAGGTTGTCTCGACTGACGATGATAGAGGCGTGATGAGGAGGAGCGCAGAGCCGCACAATTCCCACAGATCATCCATTTGATGGCAGAGATCGCGAGAAAGCACAACAGACACAACCGCAGCAGCAGTCGTGGCGACACTCAGAACGCACGCGCGTGCGATGGCTGTTGCCTACGAGTGGCGTTCAACGGCAGCATTGCTGCTGCTCTGTCCCTCCCGCGCAGATCCACACATACACATACGCGCGCACACCAAACGCAGCTCGCGACCTTCACGTCACGGCGATCCTGCCGCGCAGTCGCTTACAAAACGACACAGCAACGATACAAACGCTCGTGCAGCTCCACAAGCAAGCATGGCGCGCACGCGGCGACCGCTGTTCCCGCTCGCAGCCGACCAGCTGCCGCGCATCCACGTCTCGCCCGAGCAGCACGACGAGCTGCGCGCCTACGTGTTGCCAATGGTGCACGAAGTCGTGCGCGACGGACCGACGTGGGGCCGCTCGAACGTCCGCAGTGCACAGCGCGAGGGCTGGAAAGTCGCAATGTCGTCACCTGACGGCTGCTTCCTCACCAAGAGCTCTCGTCAGTCTGACCGCAGCAGTCGTACGCCTACCAACACTAAGAGCGGCGACAGTACTGCCGCTGCTGCACCACCAACAGCTACAGCATCGATGCAGCCGCAGCCACGGACACCTGGGCAAAGCTTCATGGGTGCGTCGCGCTCGCTATCGACGCTCGAAGACGTCATGAGCAGCGTGTACTGCGAAACGACCGACGAGCTCCGCGTGCACCTCGCGCGCGCGTACGGCGGTGCGTGTCTCGACTGCTGCGTGCTCGCAACGCTCGAAGGCGCGACGCTCGACGACCCGTTCTGGTACATTGGCATCAAGTGGGTCGCGCTGCGGTCACCGGCGCGCCGACTCGTGTCGAGCCGCGAGTTTGTGTTTGTCGAACACTCGGGCTCGTACGTCCAGCCCGACGGCGAGCGGCTGCTGTACCGTATCTTTCAGTCGATCAACATTCGTGCGTACGGTGGCCAGGACGCGTACTTTGGCTTCACGCGCGGTCACGTCGAAGGCGCGATCGTGTACTGGCTCGATGATGTCACCAGGTCAGCGAATACAGCGCCACGACCACAGTTGAACGTTGCGACGAAAGGTCGTGCGCACTTGCGCGGAAACATCCCGCTCTGGCTCGTGCAGAAGTATTTGACGCGGTACTGGCACTCGAAGCGCAAGGTCGGCACTATAGACGACCACGCACCGACCGTCAGTCAGTACAGCAGCAACAGCACCAACAGCAATGGTGCTGGCGATAGCAACGACGAGAGCAGCGACGAGGTTGCAACTATTGAGCAAGTGCAACATTTGCGCACTGCTGCAACTGGCTCGCAACGCAGCTTTGCAGGCAGCAGCAGTCGGCGCAAACACAGCAGCAGCAGTCTTAGCAGTCTCAGTCGTAGCACATACAGCAGCATTAGTAGTCACAGCCACAGTAGTCTTAACAGCAGTAGCACGCGCACGCCGCTCGAGATGGCGACACAGTGGGTCCCCGACGATGCGCGTGCGACGTGCTTTGTGTGCGACAAGCGCTTCCAGCGCGTGCGCCGCCCGAAACACCACTGCCGGTCGTGCGGCGAAGTGATGTGCAACGACTGTACGCGGTACAGCACACTTGCTGTGCCACCTGCGCTCGCGCGTCGATTCGCAGCGGAGAGCCAACGCAAGCGCGACAACTCGACACGTGCTGCGATTGCGGCAGGTGTCGGCAAGCCAGCGCGATCGACTCTGGAACGTTCAGATGCGAGCGACGCTGCGACTGTGATCGTCGGCAAGGTGTGTCTCCGGTGCATCGAGCTCCAGAGCATCATGCACAACAACAGCGCGTTTATGGAGGTCGCGACCGAGTCGCAACCGGTGCACGCAGTTGCTGCGACTACGAGTAGCTACCGTCGCAACGGTCAAAGCCAGAGCAACGAGAGCAACGGCGACGAGTCGCTCGATGCGCTAAACGAAGAGAAAGCAGCAGCAGTTGAGAACAGAGCAGACCGCCAGTCGTCGCTGTCGTCGTCCGAAGTGCGTGCACTGCTCGACGAGCGCCGTTCAGACGCCAGAAGCGACGCGACGCGCGCTGCAAGTGCTCATGCTACCGACACCGTGTCACTGCCTACATACGATGACAGTGTTGTCGACAATGTTGCAAATTACGACAATGTCGACATTGTTGCAACTACTGACAACGTCGATGCCGCGAACGACGACGACATTGGCGACGACAATGCAAGCGAGAGCCTCGAGTTCCAGCCCGTACTCGTGAACGACGCAGTAGCAGCCGCAGCGCTCGAGCTACTCCCAGCCGCTACGAGCTGTGACTCGAACTCGAGTTTGCTCACGTCGTTTGACCCGGACGTGCTCTTTAACCTGCACGAAGCAGCCGCACAGCAGCAGCAGCAGCAGCAGCTCGAGTTTCGCGACGGCAACAGCGAGTGCCTCGACAGCGACGACGACCTGTCGAGTGTGTCGTCGCGACCGTCCGGAACGAGTCAACAGCAGCAGTCGCAGCCGCAGACTCGATTGTCCGAGGACGCAACGCAGCAGCGTTTGCTGTTGGTGGTGCCGCTGTCGCCATCGACAGCGTCTGCGAGCACGCGCCTCGCGTCGCCATCAGCGTCGTCGGTTGCTGCCACTAGCACAACTGCAAAGCGCAGCGCGCGCGTGTCGATCACGGACGTCAAGCTCGCGATCGCAGACCATGCAAAGCTGCTCGACGTGATCAAGCACAGCTACAACGAGCAGCTCGTGCCATGACCAACAGATTGACAGACCGACAGTCACTGACGCTTACCACGCGCACTATAGTAGCAACACTTTCGTACGTGTTCACAACCGACAGACAACCGCCCTACACACTAGCTCGTTCTCTCTCTCTGATGTTCTATGGCGACTCGATCGAGAGCGACGTCGCAGCAGTCGAACGGTCTGCAGCAGCAACATCGTCGTCGTCGTCGTCTGCTTGGTTGTTCACAGACGAGTGCTTGGCCGACGACAGCGCCATTGAGCGCATGACCGCGCCGATCGGGAGCCGTTCGTGCTCGCCCGTGCGCTTTGCGCGCTCGTGCTGGATCGAGCTCAGGAGCGCCTCTTGCTCAGCGATCGACTGCTCCATGCGCACAAAGTGGTCGGGGATCGAGAACGACCGGCGCCGAATGTCGATTGGCAGCAGTGACGCTTCGCGCAACGGCTCAACTGCACTGCTGCTCAAGTTGTTGTTTTTGCTGCAGTTGTTGTTGGTGTCGCCGGTTGTCGCATCTGCAGTCTGGACGGGCAAGCGCTCGCTGGCGCTCTTGCCCGTGAGTGCGAGCATCGCTTTTGGGTCCGTCACGACCAGACTATCAAAGTCAAACGACGACGCGTCGCTGCCTGCTGCGCCGCTCAGCTTGCGTTCCGACGCAGCGTCCGACATGTCCGACTCGTCGAACAGCCGAATGCTCACGCGCGCATTTGCAGCTGCACCGGCTGCTGTCACCGATCGGTGCTGGTCGCGCAGCTTTTGCTTCTCGCGCATCATGTGCTCTTGCCGCAGCTTCTCGATGCGTTGCGAGTACTGCACTTCGTCGACAATCGTCTCGTCGTCATCCGGGAACCCACTGCACGCATCGTTGTTGCCATCGTTGTTATTGTTGCCAATTGTCGCAAAGTGCTCGTAGTGGCCAGCAAATGCAGCTTGCATTTGCGCATAGTGGCGGATCATACCCTCTGTAAAGTAATAGTTGCCAACCCCTGCAACCATTGCACGGCGTTCTTGGCGGACTGCAAACATGCACTTTTTGCAAAACTTGAACACGTTCACAGCTGGAAAGCCGTGGCGGTTCGAGTCCTCGAGCCGCTTCTTTGCTGGCTGGTTCTGCAGTGGGAAGTGCGCGTCGCTGTCGGCACTGAACGTCGGCGGCGCAACGAGCGGCAGTGCGAGCATGCACCGCGAACACATGACTTCGCCGCACATGCGGCAGTGGTGTCGATGGCGCCGCAGCAAACTAAACGTCTTGAAGCACACAAAGCAGGCTTTACGCTGGCTGTCGGGCACCCAACTCGCTGTGAGGTGCGTCGCCTGCGAGTCGGACCGTCCAAGCGCTGCTGAAGAGGCAGCAATCGGCGACGCAATGTGCGTGCTCACACTCAGTGCGACGCTGTCCGTCCCAGTCGGCGAGTCGCTACCGCGACGATGCGGAAACATGAGGCCGTGCTTGGTTATAAACTTGGCGTCCGCGAGGTGTTCGAGGTGCACGAGAATCGGCGCAAACAGCGTGAGGTTCACGTTCGCCATGAAGCTCGGCGTGCGGCCGGCTGGATCGACCTTGCCTTCGCAAAACACCTGGACCTCTTTTGCCTTTGCGTCGTAGTGGTACATGTAGATGATCGACAGGTCCGAGCGCACAAAGTGCAGGTCGCCCTGGTCCGGGATGAACGGGATGATTGTCTGCGGAACCGACTCGACGACTTTCACAAGCACTTTGTCGCCGTTTGCATTTGTCACAGTTTTGCTAAACATCATGAACGCATTGTCGCGTGGCGAGATGACTTTCATGCTCGCAATCGAGCCAGTGAGGAGCCACTTCATGCCAAAGAACCGGAACCGGTCGTCGTCGGTCTGCGTCTCGTACGTCTCCAAAACAGCTGCGTCGAGAAAATAGTCGCTGAACCAGTACGCGTTCACTGCGCGCTCGTCCGGCGTTGTCTCGGCGTACAGTCCGTACTCGACGTCCTGGAGCGTCAAGCCGGGGATGCGGCCAGTGGCTACGAACGGCCGATACTGGTCGCTCCCGAGGCCATCGCGGCGGCGGTAGACCGATAGGTGCGGCTTGGACATGTGCAGTTTCCACTGCTTCGGGTCGTCAAAGATGCCGCTCGTGCCGTCCCACGCAGCTTGACTCTTGAGCATCGTGCGGTCGATGCGGTCCTCGGCTGCTTGCCTGAGCTCGAGCTTCTGGTCGTCCGTGATACTGACTTTCGGCGTGAGGTTATCGAGTCGCGGCATGCTCTTGCGCTTTGTGCGTGTCGACTTTGCTGCAGTCGATCCGCCACTGCTGCTGCCACCATTACCACCAGTACCAGTACCGACGTTGCCGCCATTCGATACGTTCCTACCGCGCTGGTGCTGCTGTTGCGGATGTTGCTGGCGACTACCGGGGGCAGGCGCTGGCAGATCAAAGTCGAGCAGAATCGGCTCGGACGCGCGATGACCGCCTGCGAGCAGCCGTCCACCTGCACCGCGTCCACTGGCAAATGCACCGCCGACGGACCGCGACGTCGGTGGCTTCGCCATGAGCCGCGGCTCGGCGCTCGTGCTCGCGCCAGTGACTGACGACCGCGCGGCGCCAATGCCAGTGCGGTCCTTGTAGCCGCCGATGCCACTGATCTCCATGAAGCTCGCGTATGCGTGTGTATGTACGTATGTGTGCTTGCAGCGCTGCTATCGCCTCCCTTTTGCTGCCGCTGTTGTTGTTGTCGTTGTCGTCGTCGCAGCTCGTTCGCTTCCTCGCGTTGTTACTGCAGTGGAGACCAAAGTGGCCGCGCCAAGTGAGCGGCGCAAAGTGACTGACAGGAACGGGAAACATATCGGCAAAGACAGGGCAACGATTGTGTGCGCAAGAGACGAGCCCTCGTTACAATTCGACGAACGATTCGGTTGCGCGATGCAATTGTGCGCTGCAACAACTCCAATGCGCAATTGCTTGCATTTCAGCTGGTAGTTTACGTTGCGCGTGTTGCCCGTTCGCAAAAAGGGACTGCATCGTGTTGTTGCACAACAGCATGCGACTTGGTGCGAACTCGCACTTGGTCGCTGTTGGCGTGTTCGTTCGCTCGCAACGTTATGGGTGCCGCACCAGCCTGCATGCAGGCGGAGCGTGGTGGTAGCTCTTGCAAGCGCCATGCGAAGCGAGGTGGTGTGCGCCACAACTCCGCTCATCAAACACTCGTGAGTGCAAGGCTGCTCAGCAAACGCACGAGCAAGAGCGATTGCCGCCACAAAGACTAGCAGCAGACGGAGCGAGTTTGATGTGCGCCGTTCTGCTTGCTTCATCCATCGCTTCCGCAACTGGGTCAACAAGTTCCAGCGCAATACGGCCGCTATAGAGCGCACATGCAAATTGTTGACGTTGTCGTTGTTGACTTTGCTGATAATGCAAATAAAAGTCGAAATCATGTAACTTTCGCACTCGCTGTTTAGGTTTTGAGCGTAGGTTTAACTGTCAATGTGCATGATATAGCAAAAGCATATCCTGACAGTCCTTGTGCAATCGCACCAAATGCTAAGCTGACTCGGTTGATGAACGATTTCAAGGACGCACTCGGACATACTTCGCTTCACAATTAAACTGCCGGACATAACTCATGCAACCGAGACCACGCTACTTATTCGTTGCAGTCATATATTATTATAAGGTAGCCTATAACTACTAGAAACACACATATCAGGTACATGAAAAACAAGACTACCCACACGTCTTCTGGGTTACATCTGGCGCATCAGCATAGTGAAATAGCTGGAATAAACTTGTCGGTAATCGCCAGCTTTTGCAATAACTTATTCTTAAACTCAGCGAACGTACGCTCACACAGAAATGAATAGTAATGTGCTGCGTTGTATTTGTGAGCGCCTCATATAGTATATTTTGCTGCTTCAAACGCGACGATATTTATGTTTTGATACCTCGCGTATCAACCTATCGCCGGTTTTGGCGACCTGATATTTTGCGCCGTTCGACAGCACGTGTAGGCGGATGACGACTTAGACGTCCAAACGGATTGCCACGCACACACGGCACATGGCTCGCGAAGTGCAAGACAGCCACTGTGCCGGTTAGACACTATCGAGAAGTAGATGCACGATCACAGTCACATTCTGTTACGCCACAACGACATCGAGGGGTTCATACTAAAGACGGTACTACCACGACTACAACAAGCAGAGCAGTAGCGCTACGACCACAGCAGCAACAGCGCTACTACGGACGGTAGTCCCACGACGAGCCGAGACTATCGCTCGTGCTGCTCATGGTCGTGCGCGTCGACTGCGACATCGACGGCTTGTGCTTGACAAAGTTCGTCGGCGGCGCGTCACCGTCGTCGTCGCTGCTCGTGTACTCCTCAAAGCGGCTCGAGTGATCGACTGCCACCGATGTTGGCTCGGCGCGCCACTCGGACGAGCTATTGCGCATCATACGCGCGTGGTACTGCGACCGCGGCGCTGGCATGTGCGGCACTGGCGCGGGTCGACGCTGTGCGAGCTTCGCGCGCTCGCTCTGGATCGACCGAATGAGCGCCTCTTGCTCGGCGATCGCGTGCTGCATCTCGTCAAACGCCGTCATGTCCTTGTGCTCACGCGCCAGCATAGTCGCGTTGTACGCTGCCGCTGGCCGCTCTGGTCCATGATAGAGCTTCTGAGGTGGACCCCCGCGATGGCCCATGTTCTTGCGCTTCTCGGCCTCGAGATGGCGCAGTCGCAAGCGCCGCACACGGTCCTGCTCCGATACGATCTCGTCAGTGACGCCTGTAGCTTCGTCGTCGCTTTCGGTCACGGTCGCGTGCGTGAGCTTGGACGCGAGCAGCAGCTCGTCGTTGTCCTTGTCGCTCACGACGCTGCCCGAGTGCTGCGACCGGAGCTCGAGCGGCTCGAGCAAGTACCGGCCGTTGCGGTCCAGGCGGCCAGTGTACAGGCACTTGAAACAAAACTTCTCCGAGATCACAGCGCTCGGATGGTCGGCGCTGCGCTTCTCGTGCCACGGGATACAGAGTGCGAGTGTCAAGACACACCGACTGCAGACGGTCTCGGCACACGCGCGGCATCGCATCGGATGGCGCATGAGCATGCTGAACGACTTGCGGCACATGACGCAGCCGTGCTTCTTCTGCTTGCGCTGCGCGGCGACACGGTCAGTAAAGACGTCAGCCGTGAGTACGAGCTGGTTGCGCATGATGTACTTGACGTCCGCACTGTGTTCGAGGTTCACGATCGTCGGTGCGAACCGCGAGAGGAATGCCTTTGCGAGCCACCCAGGCGCACTGCCGCTCGGGTCGAGGTAGCCGGTTGCAAAGACCTGGACGTTCTTCGTCGGTGCGTCGTACCGGTAGATGTACGTGCACGAGATCGACCCGCGAATGAGGTCAAACTCGCGCTGGTTCATCGCCGGCACGAGGTCGGTCGAGAGCGCGTGCGTGACTTTGACGAGGAACGGCTCGCCCAACGTGTTCACGACGCGCTTCGAGTACTCGACGAACGCATAGTCGCGCGGCGAGACAAACTTGTCGGCCGGCGACACGTGCGCGAGCCACTTGACGCCAAAGAACCGGAACGGATCCGCTGTCGTCTGCGACTCGTACACTTTGAGGACTGCAGCGTCGAGGAACAGGTCGCGGTATAGATCCGTCATGACCGCGCGTTCGTCGACGGTCGTGTCGCAGTACATGCCGTACTCGACGTCGGCGAGGTTCATGCTGTGGACCTGGCCGCGCGCGACAAAGTGACGCAGTGCTGCGTCACCCGAGAGCTCCTTGCGGCGTCTGTAGAGCGACAGGTTCGGTTTGCTAAAGTGCGGCTTCCAGTGCTTGGCCGTCGCGCCGACGAGGTGGTTCGCACTGCCGTCCCACGCAAAGAGCGACGTCTTGGCGAGTGCGCTCGTGATCATGTCTTCGCACACGGCTTTGAGCTCCTGGACCTGCGCTGATGAGATCTTGACGCGCGGAAGGAACTCGTCCGCGAGTGGGAACCGCCGCCGCGGGTTCAGATACGCGACTTCGATCGACAGTGCGTCGCCAGCGGTGCTGCGAAAGCCGTAGCCGTTCGTCGAGCTTGCAATGTCAACTGCTGCGCCGGTGACGCCACCCGAGCCGCTGCCGTTCGCCGTGCTCTCGGAGTGGTGCGACGCATCGAGCTGCGATTCGAGGACTGCAACAGGAGACGTCATCATCTATGTCTGGGTCGCTGTTGTTGTTGTTGTTGCTGTGTGAAGTCGGGTCCGTCTTGAGCTGCTGGTAGCTGTTGGCGAGCCTCGTGGAGGAATCGCGGCAGTCGAGAGCGGCGAGTGCGCGCGCTCTGAGCGTGTGCGAGAGATCGAGATGCAGGTGTGAGCGAGCGAGTTGGATTGTGAGCCGCGCCTGCGAGTGGTGGTGGCGCACGCAAGATGAAGCGACTGCGCTGTCGAGATCATGCACTGATCGAGTGCGGAAAGGCTTGTCTTGTCAGCATCAGCATCAGCATCAGCATCGACAGAGCAAGAGAGCGTGTGCGTGCGCACGCAGGTGACCTGACGCCCTCTGGAGACTGTTGAAAGGGAAGAGCCACTCACCCACTCCGCTATCCGCTCGCAGCGGCTCTGTTCGTGCACGTGACTGACTGGCGCTCGCCAATCACATTGCGCTTCGAGTCCATTGACTTCTTGCGAACTTTGAGAACGTTGGGATCACAGTCTGCGGTGACGTCAAGCAGCATGGACTCAAGCAACCATCGAGTCGCGCTTGTTCACTCGCTCTTACTTGCTCTCGTGGTCTCTCATCTCCGTCGCAAACAAGAGCTGGCTTGAGCAGTTCGTTGTTCACCCCGAATGGACTCGTAACGTCCAAGCCAAGGTGATGCTCACGACTTGATGAAGAAAATCAGAGATGAGACGGTTTGGGTCGCAAATCCCGCTCATTGGTCTGGTCGTGATTCGCAGAGCATCTCTGCTCGCTTCACGCCACTCACCGCAACGCTGCTGTTGTCGTGGCTCCTGCTGCTGTTTGCAAGACTCGACGCGAGTTGCGACTTTGTCCGCGCGCGCTTCGCACAAGCATCACGCACTGCGATCACATGTACCTCGTCGTGATTGTGTGTGTGTTTGTTCGAAGCCGATGCTTTTCCCGCCGCAGCGATCAGCTCATGCCCACGCACACCAACGCACGCTGCGTGAAACAAGCAAGTGAGAGCAAGTGAGATCACAGGAATGCTGCGATCAGAAACGCTCATTCGCTTGTCAGAGAGCACGACAAACTGAACGCAAGTGCGCTGGTTCATCGCGTACAGTAGTGTATGTTTGTCTCATTCCTGATCGCAATCGCGACCTCGATCTCGACAACAACCTGCAACAATTGCAGTTGTTGTTGTTGCTTGAGCGCGCCAACTCGATGTTGATACATTTCACTTGCGTTGAGCGTTTGACGCTTGCAGTCCTCATTTTGCACGCCTCGCCGCTCCTTTGCTCATTCGCGTGGTCAGTTTTTGCAATGTTGGCGCTGCTGCTGACAGGCGCAGGCGCCGATCGGCTCAGACTCGGACCAACAGCGCTGCGACTCGCAGTCTCAACTCGCTTTGCCTGACAGTTCAGCTCCTGCGCCTCGGCTGCTTCTCGCGCGTGCGTTAAACTGTCACCATGTTCTCACGCACCACCAGCGTACGGGTTCGATCAAGCTCGAGGCGACATGGTCAGTCGTGACCGAGTGCGCCGACATGCTGCCGAAACTCGATTCGAGTCTCGATGCGATCGAGGTCTGTCACAGTGTCTGCACTTTTGCGGCTGTTGTTTGCCTCGAAGCAGTCTCCCACTCTTGCCATTCCCTTTTACCGGTTCGTCATGCAAGTGTGCTCCTGTTTGTTGTTTGCAGCCGCGAGATCGCTTGCATGGCAGTCGAATGCAGGCACTATCCTTGATCGTCGTGCTGTCTAGCAGCCGCACACACACACACACACACACCTTTGATCGACTCCAATCGTCACTTGATCGAGTTTGCCAGCCGCCATCAAATGCTCGCGGCTTGTGCGTGCTCGTGACACGCAGCAGCTTGCTGTAATATTGACAGCTATCAGCTGGTATGCGCAGAGACAGCCAAGTTGATCACAACACAAGGACTTCAAACGAAGCGGGCGCCAGCAGATATCTCATCTCATCTGGTCGGGTCTTCCAGGGTCTTCAGCCGCGTTGCGAGCGACTGTCGCGGGAACGACTCCGAGTCGAGAGTCGTTGCGGTGGCAGTGAGCGGCATGAACCTTCATCTGAAGCGCACACATTCCATCGCGCTCGTAGGTTGCGGTCCAGCGTGCTCACGATACTGCTTGCAAGCCAGCGCTGGTTTGCTTTGGTCCTCGATGGGACCTTGATGACTGCTGGGCACCGACATCAAGCGACAGTCCCGTGGCGCTCGATGGGTATATCCGAGATGTGCATGTTTACCTGCTTGCAGCCAGTTGATTCACACTCGCGAGACGCCAGCGCAAGTGTGTGTGAGAGAGAGTGCAAATCGTGCGGACCGACCGCGAGTTGGCACTCTGATGTGTACCAGCTCGGTTTACGCGCTCGCTCGACCACGTTGACGGCACGTGCGAACTCCACACAACAACAAGTGGCTACGCATTGTGCAATGGGTCCGCTCGATCGATCCTCCCAATGCACGGTGCGTATCTATCGAGCTATCGACAGAGCGCGTCGCCGCTGCTGTTTGCCTACGCGGTCGAGCGGTTACAAAGAGAGTAGCAACGGAGCGCCTCGCATTCAGCTCTCATCTACTGTATTGCTGCCATCGCTGTCTATACAGATCCTAGTCCTACGACATCACTCGACGATCAATGCGCCGAGTCACGCCGGAGCGTCGGGTCCTTGTGCTCGTCGTAGTCGCGCGGTGCGTAGTCAACGTGGACGAACGCGCGCTCGACGCAGTCGAGCAGCTCGACCTTGTCCTGCAGCGCGAGGCTGATGTCGTGCGCCTCTTTCACGCACATCGTCTCGGGCAAAAGGACTTCGAGCTCGACGAGGTAGTTGTTCCCAAAGTGGTACGCGCGCACGATGTCCGACTTCATAAGCGGATGGTGCACGTCCACGAGGTCGTGGATCTGGTCAATGAACGCTGGGTCGGCCTCTGTTGTGTGCGTTGCATACAGTTAAAACCGCATTGCATTATATCCGCGTCAGCAATAGTGCGTACTTACGCGAATAGCTCGCACATGCATAATCCAAGTCAACGTAGCGTCAACGTACGCAGGCCAACGAGCTTCTCGACCTGCTCTTTGCCGGTTGCGAGCCAGCTCAGTGCAATGTAGAGCGAGATGACGATGCCGCCGAGCGAGTCCAAGTACCAGAGCTGCCGCTGCGCGTGCGCGAGCACCGACGTCGTGACCGCGACGATGTTGCTAAACACGTCGTTCCGATGGTCCTATGGATTCACATACGTTTGCACCAATTGTAACAAATATGAGGGACACGTCCATCCGACCAATCACTGACGTTACAAACGCACGTACCTGGGCGAGCGCGTCGGCGGATGGCGAGTTTGTTGCAATGCGTGCGCAGATGTACCAGAGCACGAGCTTGACGCCAATTGCGACGCTGAGGATCGCAATTGTAACTGTCGTCATGTTGAGGTCCGGGAGGTCGCCGTTGCAGCCTGCAATGAGCGCTTCGACCGACTTTTGCATCACTTCGACCGCTGAGGTACGAATAGATACATCGACTGTGTCACAACCAGAGCTGTATCGACCGAGCTGGTACAAATACACGAACGACTAACGCACCGGCCATGCCCATGAGCGTCGCTGAGATGATGACTGCGATCGGCTCGAGGCGGCGTCGACCGGCCGGGTACTTGACGCTCGGCGTGTGCATGTGCTTGTCCGAGTACCAGAAGAGCGCCTGCGACGTAAGATCCAAAATCGAGTCGACGAGCGACGAGAGCACGGCGAGCGACCCGCTCTTTGCGGCTGCATAGACTTTCGCGATCGCGAGCAAGACGTTGATTGCAAGTGATGCGTAGATCGCGCGCTGCACGCGCTGCGACGCCGATGCTGGGATGAGTTGCGCTTCGAGGTCGTTCTGTTTGTGCAATAGCGCGTGCGCGACTTGCGACCGGCGCGCAGTGTCGTGCGCCTTGGGCGTGCTGCAGTGTCTGCTGCTGTCGCCGCCAAGTGTTGCAGTGGCATCATCTGTTCGCGGAATCGAGCCGTATCCATTCACTGGGGATAAGATGCGAGTGCTGTCGCTCACGACCGTACGCAGTGCTGTCGGTGAGTGTAGTCGCTGCTGCTGCTCCCTGCTCATGCTACTGGTGCTGTTGTGTCCGAAGATGGCGAGTGTGAGAAGACAAGCTGCGCTGCTTGGGTTTTGGATTTGGATGGCGCCGGCTCAAAAATCGCAAGTGTCAAAATTCGGACAGTTGTTCAGCCAGAAACTGCTAGCAATATATGCTCCTCTTATTCGAACCTATTTATCGAAGGTGTATTTCATGCATTAGTAATGAAGAAAACTCATCACTGGAATCCACGATAAATATCTATAATAGGAGAATGCGACAAGACACCAGTACAAAGCTTTTGTACGATACTGCGTTGCACATATCGATATTGTGCTGTCAAATAGTACACCAATTGAGTCTCCAACATCGATGCATTATTCGCAGATGAATAGCAAAGTGTGACATTGATATTAGACTGAATGTTAACTCATAGTTGATTGTCTGCTCACAATCCTTCGATGTCAATAGAGAAGAAAATACGGTCGCAATGTTTGGCTTGTTGCTGTGTTCCAATCGCCTCGTTCACAGACGTCCTCTTGTCATTTGCTGCACTTGCTGTCCGTGTCTGCTCATTACCTCCGTCGCTGTCTGCCCGTCGCTGTCTGCTCGTCGCGCTCCGTGAAGCTCTTGCGCACCAGCCACTACCTACACGCACACGCACACCAGCTAGTCAGACAGCCAGTCGCCATGTTTGTGCTCACGCGCATCTCGGACGTCATCCCCGTGAGTCCCGAGCTCTTTGACGCCGACTACACCAAGGTGCTCGTCGAAGAGATCGACCGCAAGTACGCCAACAAGGTGATCGCCGACGTCGGGCTCTGCATCACGATCTACGACTTTGTGCACATCGGCGACGCGTTCGTGCACCCGTCGGACGGCACGTCGCACTCGCAAGGTCCGTGTTGCTGCACGCGCAGTGCTGCTGCTTTCGCGATTGCTCGCTGACTTCTGCTGCGGCGGCCGACTGACTGCTGCATGTCTGCGCGTATACCTCCATGCGTGTGGCCACCTGCAGTCGAGTTCCGCATGGTTGTGTTCCGTCCGTTTGTCGGCGAAGTGCTCAAAGGCCGCATCGTGAGCTGCACAGAGGAGCACATCCGAGGTGCGTCTGTGCGTGCATGGGATGTGTGCGTGCATACGTTGCAGCAGCCAGCGCACCGACAGCGGACTGACGCGATTGCGTGTGTGTGTGCATGTGTATCGCAGTCTCAATGGACTTCGTGCAGGACATCCTCATCCCGTCGTACGCACTCCAGACGCCGTCGTACTTGTACGTATCTGTTCAGCAGCCACGCGCTTGGTGTCGTTCGCTAGCATGCGCGTGCAATCTGACGCTCTGCTGCTACCGCTTGCATCTCGTTTAGCGACACGGCCGAGCGACTCTGGGTCTGGAAGTACTCGGAGGGTCAAGGTGCGTCCACCTGATGTGTGGCGCATCGACCCGTTCGTTCATGCGCGTACTGACCACCTGACTGCTTGCTTGCTGTCAACATCTACACCACCCATCACGACAACGTATACAGAGAAGTTCTACATGGATCTGCACGAAGAGATCCGCTTTCGCGTCACAAACATCAACTTTACGCGCGTGACGAAGACCGCAACTGGCATCCAAGCGACGACGACCGAAGCGAGCGACAAGACCGAGGCCGCAAGCGACATGCGCCAGTCGCTCGCGCGGCGCCGGTCGTCGAGTGTCGACCTCTCGGACAGCGATCCGACGCCGTCAGCGATCCACATTCTTGTGCGTCACTTGCTGCTGTTGCTGCTCTGTCGTGTTCGTCAGCTGCTCGCGCTCTTATCGTATACGGCTGTATGACGTGTATATATGTCGAACAGGGTACGATCGACGAAGACGGCCTCGGTCTGACGTCGTGGTGGGTCAACTGAGAGCGCTGGTCGTCGACGTGCTGGTCTCCGACCGAGGCGCCGAGAGCTCCTCATTCCAACCAACTCCCGCTACACTCAGCTATCTGCGCGTACGTGTGTGCGTGAGTACGAAACGAGGAGTGCAGAATAGACACATCGATAGCACGACTGTTCAGTTCGCACAATCTGGTAGCAACGATAGCGACACTGCTGCGCGACAGCGACGTCGTGGCCGCCAGTGGTCCTGATAGTAGTCAAACTGGTAGTCAAACTGGCCCGACGACGCTCAACGCTAATGTCGCCGACTCGAGTGTCTTGACGTTCGGCGGCGTATCGCTGACTTTGGCGCGCATGTACGCTGGGCCACATGGCAGACAGAGTTGCTGCATCACGACGCGCTCACAGCACTCGACTGCAGTGCGTTTGCAGTCGCAGACGACGATGCGTGCGCTTGTGAGTACGCGCAATGAAGTGTGCACGTGTCCACAGCGCAATGGGGACAACGAGCTCCAATCGCTAGCAGCAACAGCAACAAGACGAGTCGACTTGAGTGAGTCGTGCCACCGACAGCCAGGCAACAGCCAGCAGTCAGCAGTGAACGCAATGTGTCTGCACGGTAGTCAAATTGGTTGGCAGCACTATCAGTCCATCCGTTCGACCAGCCATCCCCTGTGCTCACGCCGCTGACTTGGCGAGCGCAGCGAGTGCGCGCTGCTGGCGCAACGTCATGAGGATGACTGCGAGCAGCTTCTCGTACGTCACGAGCGAGATCGCAGCTGTGAGGACGGTCTGCAACAGCTTGGCCTCGAGGCCAGCAAAGTAGCCACGGAGTCCCTTTGTCCGGTAGATCAGCGCGAGACACTGCACGAGGCCAGTTGTCGTTGGTGGTGCCGGTACTGGTCGAGTAGCATTGCCACTGATACTAGTCATCGACTTGGACGCGTTAGTAGTAGCAGTCGCAGCCGCTGCGCTCTGGACGCGCAAAAGCGACTGTGCGACCTGGAGCGGGTACGTCACGACGGTCGTGAGCGCCTTGGCGAGCGCGCCGAGGCAAAAGATCTCGAACGCCGACAGTGTCGCGCCGCCTAGTAGTAGCATATGCCACAGTCGTGAGTGTGAGTCTCCGTTGACGTACGATTGACAGTGTCACATAGTCCCGTACTGCGTGGGTCGATGCGCAAGCGCCGGAGCTGCAGCGCAGTCTTCATGCGCTCGTAGCTCACGTAGTGGATCACTGGGTTCGACACGAGCAAGAGCGACGCGAGCGTGCCGTTCCAGAGCGACAACAGACCTTCGGTCGCAACGATCTGCCGTACGCAGTCTGTAGTCATAGATGAGTCATAAGACTAGTTCGTATCAGCAATTGGTACCAAATGGTTGCATTCAGTATCAAGTGATTATACGACGCACCGAGCATGCCGCTGTACTTGGCGTGGTCTTTCGACTTGAGGCGCATGTTCATGATCCAGAGCGGTGCGGTGGCGTACACGTTGATGACGCCTGCGAGGCACGAGAGCGCGAGGTTCTGCAGTGGCGTGACGGCGCCACTCAGTGTCTTGTTGCTGTCGCCCATGCGCTTGAGCATTGCGGCTTTGAGGCCATTGTAGCTGTGTGTATGTCAAGTCAGTGGCTTGTATGGCATACACACATACAGTAGCAGTAGCAGCAGCCCATACGCACCAGAAGAAGTAGACAAAGTTCGAGCCACCGAGCGCTACTTGTGTTGATACGTGGCCTTGGTAGACGCGCCACTGCTTCGCACGCACGATCGCGATTGCTTGCGCTACAAAGCTTTGCGTGTCGACTGTTGCTGGTGCATGTGGCTTTTGCGGCTCACGGTCGTCGTCGTTGGTGCTGTCGTCTGTGGTGGTAGACGCAGTCGCTGTCTGTCCCTCGACTGCGTGCGAGCAAGCGTTCGTACCAGTCAGCACAACACACGTCCAACGCGAGTGTGTGGATGCAGATACATACGCATAGACAGACTGCAAGTACGCGCACCATACCTTGCATGATCGTCTTGATCTGGTCGAGCGGGTAGAGGATCGCCATGGCGACCATGCCGCCCTGCAGTCATCACAGCCATGCACATGCAGCTGTTTGGTTCAGCGGCGTATATGCACGAATGTGTGCGCTTGCATGCAATGCACACACAGAGAGCGCAACGTACGACAGAGCCAGCGATGCCGTGCGCGAGCGTCTCCATGGCGTCGTTCGTGTGTGTGTGGCTGCTGCTTGCTGGGTCGCAATGTGGAATGCGGTGGTGTGTGCGTCAGCCGGTTTGACACTTTGCTTGAACTTGTTTTGTTTGCGTCGACACGATTCTGGCGGCGGCATTTCACATAGTGAAACCAGGCAGCAGCGTGACCAACCGGCAAACGCCACTGAGTGTGCTGTGAAACTGCGTGATGGCTGTTGTTTGACGTGCATCACTCACTCCAGCATGGCTCGCGTTCGCATCGCCATACAGACTGGCATCTCGACGACTGTGGTGACCCACACACACATCTCTGGCACTACCGAGACGACTCTCCATTGCACACTCGTATCGTATATCCACACTGCTGCCTCAGTTGTTCATGTGCACACAGATCCAGTAGCCTCTCGGTTCTCAATCTCCACAATGATCGAGTCGATT